>CM008235.1:6091786-6104616 GCA_002278615.1 Pogonus chalceus
TATATATATATATATATATATATATATATATATATATATATATGTTTAATCAAATTAATTTTGGCACTCGTTTTAACATTTAAAAGAATTAAATAAAGTACTTGGTTTATTTTAAGCTTACATATGTATATTTAAATATCTTCTGCAAGTTTCTACATGTGAATCTAAAAAAAAATCTAATAATCTATATTAAAAAAATCTCAGCGCCGTTAAATTTCTAAATCCAGCTGTTTATTAATCAAACTTTTAATTTTCATTTGAATTCAAAAATGTTAATTTTAAAATTGAAATTTTATGTATAGTAAATAACATTTTTCTCTGATTCTCTTACGAAATTAATAATTTTCATTCATAGAAGAGTTACATTCTGCGCAATTGTGCATTATTATTATGCACTAGTTTTTAATAAGGTTATATGAAGTTTATTTTACCTTAAAACACAAAACCCCAAAGTAGGGACATTAAGTAGCTATTTTTTTATTAATAAAATACATGTCCTTCAAAGTTTTTGTATTAGTTATAATTTTTTGTTTAATTCGATTAAATTTATAGCCATAGAGAAAGTATAGTTTGCAACCTGTTTGGAATGGCTATTCTGTTCTCGCCTATATGACAATTATTTTACTGGGATAAAATTCTAAACTTATTACAGAATATAATATTATGTTGTAAGTAT
The DNA here is from genome assembly GCA_002278615.1 of Pogonus chalceus. Lineage (NCBI taxonomy): Eukaryota > Metazoa > Arthropoda > Insecta > Coleoptera > Carabidae > Pogonus > Pogonus chalceus. Next base: position 6,092,463 of record CM008235.1, read on the forward strand.
TTCTGAAAGTGGCGCAAAAGTTTAAATTAGCATAAAATAGTCTAGCATAATTTTGCAATAAATCATTAATACATTAATTAATAAATAAAAAACAATAATTAAATTTTTAAAATTTAAATTAAATAAGTATTTTAAAATGTTCTTTAATTTATTTCTGGCTATACAATCTTTCTTGTCATTAATAAAAAATAATATTAATTTAAAATTTTAATATTTATTTTATTGACATAGCATTCTTTAAAAAGAAATAATAAAATCATATAAAATATAATAAAAAACAGTATATAAATAAAATAATATACAAAATTAAAAAAAATACAATTATATTTACATTATACAGAAAAATGAAAACATTAAATTATTTTATAGTAGAAAATTTATCATTTATAATACATTTATAATTTCATAATCATATTTTATATTCATAGCTAATTACTTATATCATATAAAATATGCATTTATCAATTTCATTTATATATTTCTCTATTTTTATTAATTTTAAGTATTCAACTAAAGCAATATACAATGCTTCAACAGCTTTTATTTCTACTACATCAGTTATTTAATTGTGTTTAATTTATTATAAAACACAAAACAAATCATACAAAATGAACAGTAATAAATGAAATATTATCATGCAAATATTTTAACCAATTAAAACTACATAACGAAATATTGTACATAGAAATGATTAGGCGTAATTTCTATTTTTTTAAACGTCAATCTACGTGCAAACTTGCAAGTTCATTCGCGGGTGGTAAGGTATGTTATTTATTCTCTACAGTCAGAATAATTAACCAGTTACAAGACACAAGATCATTGCACCTATATAATGTAACATTACAGGAACTTATTTAACAAGTGAATTTTTATCGAATAAATATGGTAACTATTAGCACCACATAACATGTCGTGATTAATAGATATAATACAGCTATGCATACATACGTGCATGATCTATTCTGTATTTAAAGTATGTACATCAACACTAGAAGAAATAATGTGCAAGAAGAACCTGTTTAATTATATTTTTGTACAGGTTGTTACTTGTAATGTTTATGATTGCATCAATATGTAGTTTAGTACCATGTAAGGTAGAAATAGCGGCGCTTTATGACTGTAAAAAGATGCCACTAAACTGACAAGATATATTGACCGTATTTTATCGGATAATGATTCGTACATTTTAGTTAGTTTTTAATTTGTAATTAAATTAAAATTACTGTACGTACTGCTGCGCTTATTAAATTATTTTTATGTAATTTAATAAGGTGTGTTAATTATGTTATTTGAAAATTGTTATAATTTATTTTCAATTTAATCTTTCACATCTTGTGTATAATATACGTCAGAAAAATCAATATATTAATCAATACATCTATTTAGATGATTAAAATAAGTTTAATTGTTAATTCAATGGCAATAATTGTTACACAAAGATGTGAAACCGGCCAAAATTTACTCAAAAATATTAAAATTGCATATATAGTCGTTGCCACGAAACAGTGTAATTGCGTAATNTTCGAAACAGCCGTTGTTGTTCTATACAAAAACGCTTTGTAAAGAAGTAACCAATATAAACAAAACCTGCGTTTTCTGCATAAATAGTTTTTCGATTAAAGTTACGACGTACTTCATATTAATGAGAGGTATGTCAACTAAATGTTTAGAAGATGAAAAATATAATAACGTATGTGTGCTTATTGTTATGTAATTACACTGATTCGTAGCGACGACTATAAACAAATATTTCAATCTCATTGGTTAAAATAAATTACTAAATATTAAAGTAGTGTAAATTACATTGACATTGGTTAAACCATTTCTTCTCCAAATCGATTTTTCTCGTTAATTATTGAACGTTTCAACTTATGAAGGACATATTATTCATATCTATATTATAAAGTTGTACTTAAAAAAACTAAAAATATAATGAACTTGGCATATGTATTCATGAAAGAATACAAAAGGCGACCAATACATTACAAATATTCTTTATCAATTTAAAAATGCATTTAAGAAACGAAAATAAACCTGTTTTGTTTAAATAAATAAAAATATTCTGTTAACCTTTGAGGAATATCAAAATTCAATTATTAAACTTATAGTGTATGTTACATGTAGAAAATAATTAAATTTCTTTTCTCGTTTAAGCATCAAATGCAGCGCTAGATATCTATCAAAATATTAAGTTCTAATTTCCTGCACATAATAAAACCATGCGAAATAATGAGTTGCAACGTAGAAAATTTAACATCCAGTTAAAATTCATCTGCTTGAATTCTAAACTTCAACTTTAACCGATATGTTAAGTTTCACTAACAATTTATTTTTTATGAAATTATGTTTTACTATTGTAAAATTAAAAGAATTTTATATTCATAGTTATCAAGCTGAATCTTGCATCAACTAGATAATATTTATTCTAAAAAAAATTGTAATTTGTGCTGGAATAACTTTTTAAATTGAAGAATACTCAACTTAAGTCATTTTAAGGAAAATATATTTGTTTTCATTCTAGAAAGGTTGAGATAAGATAAAGTTGGCACTTTAAGTATAATTAAGTATTATTACAATCTAGAATTGGATCATTGTATATAGTAAAGATCGATAACAAAGTGATTTTAGTTCTCTATTTGTTACGTATTACAACGATGTACAAGCCACTAGTGCGGATAACATGTTCCTGCTACCGTTACAAGAGTAAGCTGCTAGCTGGCAGCCTTCGTACACACTCATGCCAAATGCTTTCTTTACTTATGCGGAATGGATGGGGCCAAAACTTGCATGACGCTTTCATATATTCTCTACTCGTCTGTCTCTTTTTAACCATCTACTTGCTATGATAAATTAAATTATTTAACAAAAGGATTTACTTAAATACTCCTTTCATACTTTTCAATTATTTACAACAATAAAAAAATACATATTTCAAGTCGTACTGAAAACAATTGCACAACAGAACATACAAGTTTTGACAGAACTTATAGTATTCCAAATATATTTGAATAAGATTAAATTAAGTTACAAAATAAATATTTGCAACAAGAAAATAGATATTACCCCATTTTAGTTCAAGTTAATTCTAGAAAAGTTCCTAATGAAAACAGTTTAAACAAACGACGCTCGTTTTGCTCGGAAGTCACGTTCGACGTTTCAGACCAGAACATAGTTGGTGTCAGTTTGGTGTCGGTATGGAAACATAAGAATTAATAATAGTAGAGAATTAATAGAAGCTTCAAGCTTACTAACCACACAGAAGAAAACGAACTGGCTATGACATGAAAGTTTAAACGGTATATTGCGTTTCTTTTTTTAAACGCAGGTTTCATAAATGACTTAACAGTATTTGTATTTTTATTATTAAGATATAAGTACTAGTTTATTTTAGTAAATAAGCTTTTGATTTGGTTTATTTATTAAAAGAAAATTGATTTCAATTTACATAAATGTATGGGGTATTATTTAAAATGGTTCTTGTTTCCGTTTATATGTAATAATTTAAAATTATTACATGTAAGCTGTTAAATTACTTAGTTTATTGTTTTTAATAAACTGTAAAATATATTAATATCAAGTTTAATGATAGAAATAATCACAATTATAAAAATCCGATGATTCTATTTTTATTTTATGTTGATGTGAACATATAATTTAATACAAATTATACGCCAACTAAAGAAAATACTAGACTGTTATATTATCGTTGGGTGGGCTAAACAAAATAACAATATAAGTAGGTTTTAAATTATTCCTTATTATATTAAAAATAATATCTACGGAAGTTGCATCAAAAAAAATTATTTAAGAATATAAATACTTATCATTTTGCTTTTGAATTGTTTTAAATTAAAAAAAAAAAATGAATTTAGAATGAAATAAATTGCAACAAATTTAAATAAAATCAAAAGAAACAACAAACAAATAAATAAAACTAGACGAAAAATTTGGATGTTTAACCTAAAACTTTAATATAACCTAAAATTATTATTAAAATTTATATACTATCTTCATAAATAAATATATTTTTTTTAATTGAACTTGAACGCAGCTCTCCAAACGTTATAATATTTAATAGGTATTGGAAATATTTTTTGTTTAATTCAATATTTTTAAATACATTTTTATTGTTAAAAAAATAATTGTTTTTTAGAAATTCTCCGATAAAAATTGACATTTAACGGAACGTTAAGTTTTTCAGTTAAAAAAATAAATGTCATTCAATTTAAAATAACAATCAAAACAAATGAAATATGTTAAGAATGTCTAAAATAACTCGCTGAGTAAGAGTCAGGTCTCACCTTTATTCATTTATTTGGTTAATTACTCTCTGATATTTCGCCTACTACTTTTTTTGAATAATTTATGTAAAAATAAAGACGGAAAATAGCTATAGCTGCAATAACCATGTCTTAAAATATGCTGTTTAGTGTGTGTATCCTGATTATCTTAAGTGCAGATATGATTCGATGTGTAATAATAGAACAGAAAATACAATAATATGAGTGAGTGTTAATATGCACACCAAGTACGGACACGAGTATAGTAAAGTGTTGAATGGGAATTTCGGTGGTGGCAAACCAGCAAACGACTTGCTGTAACTGTCTCGCCCTAGACGCGCAAATTCCGAATTTATCTACGAAGTCGCCGGCAACGATGGCAGCACGACGACGCCATCCACGGGGTACTTTTCATTTTATCAGAAATTGTTATGTTGACTCCCCCAAAACTTGCCTTCCTCTATTGGTCTTTTATTCGCGTTATGTGAACGCTCCAAACCACCAAACTTTGTTGTTTCTTCGAAATCAAAGTTACCACGAATACATATATACACGCAGTTTATAACGCAATAAAAAGGTTACGTCTTGCAATTCTTTACTACTTGCGACGCACTCTTTGCTTTTTAGCCAATCCAATGTCAAAATTTTATTTAACCAATATCTTTTATTATTTTTAGAAACAAATCATTAAATTTAAAATCTAATAAGACTATATTTTTTATTACTTTAACTACTCTTTAACATCAGAATCGATAGAAATAAAAATTTAAATTTCAGAGACTGTTGGGTAGCTTCCTATTAATTTATTTTCTTTTATAATTTATCTCAAAATAATAATTCCATTCTATAGTTCAATTGCTTATAATGACTTTTAAATAATTGTTTCATATATGTGCTTAATTTATTGTTATTCTGCCATACAAATGTCTAGGATGTTAACCTAATATTACAACTTGTTTTAAGTTTTCTGATTTAAGATAATAATTATCAAAAGATTTTGTGTTTAAGCTCAGTTAAAATAAAAGATATTAAGTATATTTATTATTAAGTAATGTCTTTTAACTTATTTTAAACTATATTAAATTTATTTCAATTATTGGTTAGTTACAGAGATTCTCACCAGAAATAATTGTAGTATTTAAATATAAAAGTAGTTAAAATAAAAATGAGCTTTTAAAAAGAATTAAGCTTATAAAAATAAGAACACACTTTGTTCAACAGAAAATTTCTCATAAAGCTATACTTTGGCATTAATATTTTAAAGCTTATCTTGTTTTTATAATTAAAATAAACGCTTTACCAAAATAAATTTAAAACATTATTTGTGTTTTTTAAAAGTAATGCAATAATTATTCAAAATTATTTTTATTTTTATATTTATCCAAACCATGCAGTTAAAAATAATATTATGTACAAATAAATAAAATTTGGAATAAAATAAAACAATTTTATAACTAAAAGCGTTATTTTACATATAAAACCAGTTTTATTGATATTTTTATTATTATCCTGATATAAATATGTGTTGCTTATATTTATTGTTTTAGTTTTTTTTGTATAGTGCCTAAAAATAAAACAATTTTTAAATGGTAAAATATTAAAAGTTCTGCATGTTAATTAATTTTTTAATTTATTTATAAAAATTTATACTGATTATTTGGGAAGTTCAAGAGATCGATCGAAAAATAGCGATTTTTTCTTTAAAATCACGGATTATTGCTATTTGTATCAAAAAATTTATCTACTAAGATCTTATTTCTGGGAAAAACTATTTAATGCCTTTTTTATGGCTTTTATATACAGCGTGTCAATGATATAAAAGCTAGGCAAAAGAGAATTATTTACAAAGGAAATGAAAGAAATTATTAATTACCTCCAGATACTATTTTATAGAATATTATTTTTGATAATATGTTTAAAATCCAATTGATGGATTCAAAGAGCTTTATTTGAGCAAATCAATAAAAATATCAAAAAAATTAATAACTGTAAACATTGGTAAACTTCATGATGAGTAGAAAATATAATTTGGCAAGCCTGTATGTGTCATTTTCTAAAATTAAAAAACCCAGAAATATTTAAAATACTCTTACCACAGAATAATTTATATCATTTTCGTAATTAAGTAGGAAAATAAATTTTGGGAAAAGATTAAAGTGCCAATTCGTTTATTTTATATAATTAATATTTTGTAGCTCGGTCATCCTGATATTTAAAATAATGCAAGCTATATAAAAATAAATGAAATATTAAAAATATCTATGCTAATATCCTAACATTTTATATAAATTTCCAGAACTAACAAAAAATAAAATTGCTCTTAAAAATATGAATTTTTTTTTTCATCGTTTGCTTGTTTCATTTCGTCGCTTGCCGCTGTTGATACTACGATATATCGAAATGAATATCGATTTAGAAATTTTGCATAAAATTTTCAGTTTATGTTCGAATATCTTTCTATAGTTTCAGACGCTTCGCTTATATAAAACACGTTGTTATATTATTACCAGCTTGAATATGAATCATATCCAAATATATTTTGGAATTTTACTATAATATTCTTTCATCGTAAATATGAAAATAAAATATCCAATCATTTTGTATTATTTATTGTTATTGATATGTTGGAAAAATTGACTGAAATTTCAAATAAATAAAAATGTTATATTTGTTAATATAAATTTTAAGGATATTTTATAAGAATTTGTCAATATATCACATGTTAAAACGAAATTATTTGAGTTCATATAATATTGATATTGCAATAATAATTTTTCATTCTTTTATTAGAATTCATTATAAACTAATTACCCATCGATTTTTAATTAGTTTTAAAGTTTATTTTAAAGTTTATAAAAAAGTAATTCCGATAATAAAGTATGATCTTTCATTTGACAAAAAAACCTACAAAGTATATTAGATTTTAAATTTAATTTCTCTTGAATATGATTTTTCTTTTTGTTTATTAAACTTTTTGTTCATGTTTAAATATTTTTAGATAGAGAAAAGTTGTTAATGATTCTTTAAACTTGAATAACTTTTCCAAAATAAATTCAAAATTAAAATAAATAATTTTATGGTCCTAGAAGAATCCGTGTTACAAAATGATAATAGTCCGAGACGTGCGCACATTTTTTTTTTTTAAGATTTCAGTCAGGCTTGGTAGGATAAATTATTATTTGTTACATAATTTCGAAAAGCCAGAATTTGCAATTGATGCAGAAAATAAATAATTTTTATTTGAATCCGTGGAAATACATATTTATTTTTCACAGTAGAACCGGTACAAACAGGCTCTACATATATAACAAATACAAGAATACAGAATCAGAAAGATAACAGAAAATTTTGTTAATTTATATCATGTATTTTTCTTATTACTAATTAATACTAATAAATAAAATTACAGCTGAATTTATTGTTTTTGTCTAAATGAGGCTTCAAGTACCAAGCCAATTAGCATTTAATTACTTTTAGAAGATATTAAACTGATACATATTTTTATAAAATTATTTTTTAACATTTTGAACTTGAGTCTATCAATAAAAAACGCAATATTTTTTTATAATTGATTATTCTGTTAATCTATAGAATATGAAACTTAAATGTAACTTAAAATATAATAATTATAAATATGCAATTTTTATAATCTAAATTTATTATCAATATTATAAATGTTGTAGCAAAGTATATCCTTAAAATAAACTTATTGCGAAAAATTTAAATTAATAAATTTGATATTCCAAGAAAATGTTTACTCTTCTATAAAATTTTTATTAAAGAGAAAATAAAATAAAAATAAAGAAATATAGAGATTCCAAAATGAAATCAAATAGTTATTAAATTCCATGGCATAAGTAGTTTCAATTAAAGCATTCCAACGAATACAATAGCAGATAATGTCATCATTTATCATCAAAATAGCAGAACAAACAAAAAATGTCTAATTTAATTCTTCTCTCTCATGAATTTTATTAAAAATTATTAACTTGTTCGCTTAGTTGAGCATCAACTTCATCGCAACTTACAGCAGTGACAGTCAGTGACATTTCGATGTTCAGTTCAACTTTGCTCCCCTCTCATTTCGCCATTTAAAGAGATTGATGTAAGATGATATCTGTCACTTTAATAATTTCATTTATTGTATTCTGAATTTACGAGGAAGAAGGAATGTTTCTATGGAATGTATAACTCTAAATATTGAGATATTTACTTCTTTTATATGTTGCAATTTTGGGTCATCTATTGAAATACTTTTTTTCTTTCATTATTTATGTTTTTAGTATTTCAATAGCTGTTCATAACTTTATTTTATTTTATAATAAAAAATTGAAGCTTATGTGTAAATATTTATTTCTATAAAAAATTATGTTGAATTTAATATTGAATTTTAGTTTATATTTGAGTACAATATAGTTCATATTAAATAATATAAAACAAACAGTTGTAAATTAAATTTGAAAATGTTTTTGCAATAATTTTATAGTATTACATATTTTGTTTTTAAATTATTTTTACAAAACTATATATCAACGCATCAAAATATAATAATTTATTTGAATTCAAACAAAATAAAAATATATGTACTTTAGTTAAATTATTATTTTAAATAAAATATTNTCAAAATATAATAATTTATTTGAATTCAAACAAAATAAAAAATATATGTACTTTAGTTAAAATATTATTTTAAACAAATTATTTATTCTTTTGTTTAAACAATGTATTTTTAATTATTAAAATATGGATAAATTTAAAATGCAGATGATACGATTTCAGTGAAAAATATAAAACGTATCTGAATCTTATTTAAATTCATATATGTCTGCAGTAATATATAAAATATAAGATCAAAATAAGAATATGTTTATTTTAAACCTACTTTGTATTCAGATTTTATATAAAACAAAAAAAAATTTGTTTTAAGATGAAATATTTGTCTCTTTGAATCTCACGATAGATAATTTTTTAGTTTATTGAAGTCTGCTTACATATATTATAAAATAAAAAGGTACTTTATAAATCAAATTTGTATTTGAGATGTTATTTTATTTTATTATAAAGAGATTCTTATTATTAATGAGTCTTATAATGTTTTATACGTTATTAATTTAACTTATTTATTAAACATATTTTCAAACTACTCTCGTTAAAAAAATGTTGTAGAAATAAAACAATATGGGGACAATAAATATTATTAATATTTTTATTAATTTTCTCTACAACGCGAATTCTTAGAACGAGCCAAATATTTTGCAACTACTGTTCCCTTCGTTCAACGCAGAAAATAATAAAACACTGGAATTTTCTGCATTTAAAAATTAAATCTGCTTTTGTTATTATATTGCTTTCTTCATCGTTTCCAGTTTAAAAAACAAAATTAATAAAATAAGATATTTTAAGTACAAAAAATACATAAATAGTTTTTTTGATTTAACTTTGTACACACACTAGATACTAATTACTTTTAAAATTTGTCCTATTCAATAAAACATTGGCGTAGCAATAATCATTTCAAACATGTTTCTTCCCGTACTGTACAGTTTCTTAAAGCACTATACAGCGCGTTATACAAAAGTCTATTGTATTCATATATTTTAACCAGTATTCACAATTTATAATTTTGATAATTCAATAAATTTTATCATCAAATTTATATCAAATTGTTGTAAATTTGAATACATAAGCACTAATACAAATTAAAATAATACATATTAAATTAATAATATATTAATGTCATACAATAACAACAATCACTAAATAAGAATTCATTTGTTTTAACAAAATATTCCAAGGATGCATAGATTCAATATACATAAAAATAAGTTCGCTGATAGTAAAACATAAACAAAATAACCATGTCGGTTACAATCAACCAAATCGCCAGAATAAAATTTGGTAATGAACCAAATACAGCGAGTCGTGTCTCGTCAACAGAAGCTGAAACAGTCGAATGAAAGCGCAAGACGCATAGCGATACGGTGGTTAACTTAATTTAATGTTAATTGCATGCTGTAAACCAGAATGCATTCGTAGAATGTTATATCAATGTTTATTGTGGAATAGATTTAGTTTTGACATTATTTAAAGTGCGATATATCCATATATTAAATTATATACGAGATATAACCAACGTTTGCTTAATATATTGTTTAAATTATTCACGTATATACAATTTCCAGTTGAAAAGCATATAATCTGCTTACTGCTTTTAAGTTTTATATTTTATTTTCATATAAATTAAAAACAAAGATTGTAAAACGAAAATAATGCATTTAATACGAAGTTGAGTTTTTATTTAACATTTATCTAGGTTATATAATTCTCACGGCACTTTCTTCGGACTACTTGAAAAGCTATTGAAGGTTTTAATCTAAATTCGAATCTCCAGTTCATATTCAAATTGAAGAACATAGATGTTAAAGTTTGGTTAATCACTTCAACTAGCATATATAATTAGGCGCTTGTACTTAACCTTATTAACATAAAGTTTGAATCGGTCTCTCATTATACCAATTGCGAATTTAACTATTTCCCAATACTAATATATTTGCATTTTAATTAGGCTATTATTTAATTATCATTGTTTTAAGATTTCCTTTTTTTATTTTGTTGTAGAAGAAAACAATTTCTACTGTGTATATTTTGAAATATTTTGATATTACACTTGTCCTAATAATTGTTTTAAATGTTAAAAGTATTTAATATTGCTTTGATGTTTATTTGTTTCATTTATCGAATCTATTCTAAACGTTTTTTGTTAAATTCTACTTTATTTCCTGCATTTGATCACTTCATGTTTATTTCTTTTCCAATTTAAGGCAAGACTTTTGACAAAACTCATCTACAAGTCGCAATCTAAATATTTCTCTTTGATTTGAGATATTTCAATAATTAAACGTCCAGTTAAACATCTTTTAAAAAACCATTATCAAAGAATACATTTTAAATTGATAAAACAATAACAAATAAACTGTTGCAAAAGTCAGAAATATAAAAGTAAATAAATAAATATTCTCCCAGTAAACTAAACAGAACTTTTCAAATGAATTCCATTAATGACGATCCTTGATCAAAGAGCCCAGGCAGTAGCAACAGCACGACAGATAGTTTAAAACCATGCATGTCACATATTTCTTTTTGCGCCGCTTCGAAATTCCTATAAAAATGCATTAAAAAGAAATGCTACTGGGCGACCTCCACTATAGCTGTACGATTATTTATTTTTTATATCTTTTAAATTATATTTGTTTCAACTCCATTTTATAGTTTTATATTTTTCATTTGTTTAAATGTTAACAATTGAATATATATTTAATTATTTATAGATTAAAAAAGGAAAAAACTATATTTTAACTATTTTTAATGCAATTTCTGAATTGTAAAATTTATTTATAAAGAAATCTTGATTGAGGTTATGTCTATTTAAAAGAAACAAACTGTAGCTTAGAATGTTAATCTTCTCCATATGTACCGATTGTCCAAACCGCGTTTCAGAAGCTGATGACGCGTTACCCCCCGCATGTTCGTAGATAAGACATCTTACAGATAACATCTGAGCTTCGCTTGTGAAGCTTGCACTCAGTCAGGCATTACATCTTGATTAGACAAAGATAAAGAAATGGTTTACGTGCTTAGAATCAAAAGGTTACCATAGAAACATAAACGTTACATGCTTTGTGGTTGAAAGATATTTTACTTTGTTATCTTAGGGATGTTTCAATCATTTTATTGTTGTATGAATCAGTTTTTATTGTTAAGAAGTTTTATATTCATATATAAAACACTGTATATATGTATATTGGAATTCTCTCAAACTGTGTTTGATACAAGAATTTTGGGTTTTATCATTAAAATGTTAAAATATTCAAATT
>CM008235.1:6155594-6167478 GCA_002278615.1 Pogonus chalceus
TAAATTAAGCAACAATGAATGAATTTTAAAAACTCTTCCATATCTTTATTCGACTCGCGCATTTTTTCATCTGACATTGCCAAATCTTTACGATTCGTATATGATATAAGTAATTTATTTTTTCTACAGTCGCTATACTAAGTAGGTATTTTGCGCTCTCTTTTGTCAACGCAAAATGTTACTTTGCCGCTCTGCGACAAAGTAGAAAAAACGCTCGCTAACGTTACCTACACGTTTATTACTTTCACAAATTAATCTGACATATGATTGCTCTGTCGGTACATTACATAACCTAACAAAATGTCCTGCTATGTAAAATTTATTATTTTTTGTTATAGTGGATGACTTCATTGTGGCGATTGTAGAAAAAATATTGTGTGTGTTTCGAGTGCAAATGGACATTGTCGATTTTGAGAGAATGCCGCACAACTTAGGAGCGCGGCAAAAACCTCTCAATCGACAATGTCCCACTTTACGCTCTTAATACACAAATAGCTATTGAAATACGGATGACATATTTGAATGAGTTTTCAGTTATTTTTAATTAAATATTTTTAATATGGCTCGTCAAAATACTTTGTTTATAATTATAATTTTATATTGTATGTATATTAAGTATTAAATACATGTAAGTAAATATGCAATTTTTAAAAATTAATTTCCCAAAAACTACAAGTCAGATTATTTTCAAAAAATGAAATTAAGTGTATGAACTATTGATTAATAACATATTATAGTCAACACCATGAAACAATGTAGTTGCATAATAATAAGCAGATATTTTACTTCGACATACGTTATTATCTTTTTCATCTTCTTAACGCTTAGTTGACATACTTCTCAATAATGTAAAGTACGTCGCAACTTTATTCTAACAATTAGCACTCAGTTTTTGTTTATATTGGTTACTTCTTAACAAAGCGTTTGTGTATATAGCAACATGTAAAACGTATCATATCTCAGGGCGGTATCATGTAAACGTAAAATGATTATGCAACTACATTGTTTCGTGGTGTCGACTATATGTTATTTATTTTGAAGTACGGGTGACAGATTTTTGAATGAGTTTTCAGTTATTTTTAATGATATATTTTTATAACGGCACGTCAAAATACTTTGTTATATAACTTACAAATACAAATTTATGCTTTTTTTTATATTTTTATCTAATTTGTTTGTGGCTAAATTATATGAAAAATGTGCATTTCATAGGAGGTTTCCTATTAACTACATGATTATATGCAATTTAAAAATATTAATTTCACAAAAAGTTCATTTCCGATTTTTTTCAATGTATAATCTATTGATTAATAACATATTAGAATTTGAACTTTGAACCTAAAAATTGCTCTAATAATCAAACAACCTTAATTGAAAATCAATTATTAAATGATTTTATAAAATGAAATAAAGGAAGTTTTTTCCGTGATTGTTTTTAGTCAACTTTGATGAATTTAAAATGAATCTATGATATATGTGGTCAATGATCACCGTTCAACAGGACGCTAAAAAGAGTAAAGTCGGGACCTTTGGCCAGGAATAGGGAACAGGACGCAGCAGGAAACAGGACGTTTAGTTGGCCGACCGCCAAGTTTCCGGCGCGAGCGGATAACGGCGCACCTAATGAAATCGTAAAGCAAGTCTGAGTCTGACAGAAGTAGGGAAGACCAACACCGATTTGTGAATCATGATTTGAGATTCGAAAACGTGACCTTGAACTAATACGGAATAAGCTGTGCATTTTACAGCTGATTTGCACATCACAAACTTTGTTTACTTTGAACTTCGATACTCACGCTATGTGACTTGCACTTTGTACTTGAAAATAGATAATATATATTATATGAACGTGGCTTTTGTCTTCAACATCATGCATGGAAATCTTTAGTTTATTTATTTATAGCAAATATCTTTTAGAAGTTTACTTCAAAAACTTAAAACTGAACAGTTCTGATATAGACAATAATAAAGTTAAATTTACTTTTGATGTAAAGATTAATTGAAGAAAAAAAGTATTATTTTGTGATAATAAAATAAAAAAAATAATTGAAACAAACAATTTTCTTGTTGGCTTGTTTACAAATAATATTTCAAGCAAGTTTGTAAGAATTTATATGTCATAAATTGCGCGAAATGTGATATCCAATATGCTTTGCTTGTATTCTGCGACATTGAGATTTACGAAAACAAGTTACTTTATTACATTTTATAAGTTATATATGTCGCGATATATAGAAAAAAATCATTTTATTAAGAAATTGTCTGATGGAATTTTATTTGGAGATTCACAATAAAAAAGGTCTAGCAAACGAAAAGCTTAACCGTAAAATCTAATGAAGGAAAAATTTATTTGTCTGGTACTAAATTGACATCTGAAATAAATGATTTGCAATAAACCAATAAATAAATAAATTTATGCAAGAAATTTGTATAAAAATATATATAAATACACAGGGCTGTAACTAGGCAGGGAAAACAGGGGCACATGCCCAGGGCCCAAATTTAAAGGAGGCTCACAAAGGCCCCTCAAAAAAAATTCCTTTCAGTTATTTCTTAATGATTTAATTGTTGAATTTGAAAAAAAAGCAAGAATAATACAATTTAAAATTACGGAAAGAAATAATTTAAAGAATAATTATTTTGTGTTTATTTATTAAGACTGTTACCAAACTTAAAAAAATATGCATGGTAAGTTTTTGTTTTGTTTTGTGTTGTTTTCAGGGGGAGGAGGGTTGCGAAATTTGAAAGTCTTGCCCAGGGCCCACAAAAAAATATAGTCCAAGAGGTCTTTTAATGATACGCAAATACAGAAATATAGACCTGGCTGGAGGGTTCCGGGGCTTAAGCAACCCTTAAAATTCGGGGGTGAAATATCCCACCGAAACTATCTGTCTTTCTGTAAATATTTATTTTTATTCACAAATATTATTTTGTAAAAATTTCAAAGAGCCTCAAATATTTTAATAATTTTGCAAACATCCGGCAAAGTTTGTACCCGGTTAAATGATCTAGCTTTTCCATTTTTCAATTCTTTAAATACTAAATTCTAAGATATTAAAATTTCAAAATGCCTAAAAAATATTTTTTGTAAAAACATTTAAGGGTAGCTGAAGCCCCGGAACCTTCCAGCCAGATCTGTATTTCTGTATTTGGGTATCATTAAAAGTCCTTTTGAATAATATTTCACAGTGGCTCAAATACCTTACCAAAAATGTCTGCCAGTTCTTGGACTACTGTTACGACCCTGTAAATATATTTGCTTTATGTTTGATATTAGTTTCTGTAGAGTTTAATATTGTATATTAGATTTCTTTTTGTAAAACAACAGCAAATGTTATATTTCATATATTTCGCTTAGAGCTAATAGCTTCATTATTGCACATAGAGATGTTGAAAAATATGAAAAATCTTTTGATTAACTATTCTCCCGGAACTAAGCATATTCAATAATAATAAAGTCAACGATATCACTTTACAACTGAAGATGTTTAAGATCAAACATCTAAAGTAACACAAAACGTGCGTAAATGGTCTTAAAAGCCGTTGAAATAACGATGTCTCATATTTCAATTTCTCTCAACGCAGCGTGTTATATTATTTCTAATACTGACATTGTTATTGGGTTTCATTTTGGGTTTTATTTTGACGCTGAAAAATGATTGAACACGCGCAGTCCACAAACTTTTCAATATGTCAAGATGAAAAATATTTCTCTTTTATTTCCTCCCTCTTTTATTTCGAATTATTCTTTTTTATTTCGGACTTGGTATCTATAATATTTATAAGTATGTTAGAAATTATTTTTTGAGATATTGGATTTTTAAATATAATTCATCATACCACACTGATTGTGCATATATCTTAAAATAGGGAGAAGGGATGAAGTGTTTCCGACCTGATTTAGGACCGTCTTCTCTACCTGGAACCCTATATGTTTTAGTAAAGTAGAAGAGTTCCTTAAACTAAGGCAAGTGTCATTTTTATAATGTTGGTTTATTACGAGTTAATTATTTATTGGACTACCTGTATCTGTTCGGGGTGAGGTATCTCACTATTATTCGGTTATTATACTGGGTTTTATTAGTTTGTTGCTTAATATTGTTTTATAAATATTTAGATCATAATAATGATCTGTTGCTCATTAATTGGTTATTGTTATATTTACCTGCCATAAGATCTAGAGGTAGAGGTCTAATTTATCTTATATACCTGCCATAACACCTAGCGATAATTAGTAGATCTATGAAATAGAGAAGTTATACATTATTGAATACATTATATGATTCCCCATCTACCATAAGATCTAGAGGTGGCGGTTACCTGATCTAAAGTTAGAACTATCATCTACCATAATATCTAGAGGTAATAAAGATTTTTGTAAGGTCTACAATCGTAACAGCTATAACATCCGGAGATAATTATATTATTAAAGCTATACACCTGTTAGTATGAATGTTATCTCACCCACTATAACATCTAGAGGTTATAATAGCCTTTTAAAAACTTTCAGTTATCTGCCATAACATCTAGAGGTAAATATAATAAGTAATGACACCTTCTATAACATCTAGAGGTGACAGTCCCCTCTCTGAGGAGCGGACAGTTATTTAAATATAGTTATAATAATAAGCAATAGAATAAATATTATCCTAATGTTTAATTGACAATTAACGGTCACGTGACGACACTCGACTTTACACTAGGACATACTGAACGTACTATGATGTAGCTGTCTATTTTGTATTAAAGTAAGTCCAATATTACTTATTGCGCATCTTAATCGGTGATTATTATATTGACTGCAAATAATATTATATTAATTAATGACGTATATATATCTATATCTGTTACTCTTGTTCTGCCTTTATCTTTACTTTACAAAAAAAATATTATTATATATTTTTAATATAAGTATGAAAATCGAAAGATAAAACAAATGAATTAAGAAAATTATAAAAGTTTTGAAACGTTGATATATACAATCAAANGAAAAGCTTTCAGTTATCTGTCATAACATCTAGAGGTAAATGTATTAAGTAATGACACCTTCTATAACATCTAGAGAAGAAAGTCTCCTCTCTGAGAAGAGGACAGTTATTAAAATGTTATTATAATAATAAGCAATAGAATAAATACTATCCTAATAATTAATTGACGATTAACGGTTAAGTGACGGCACTCGACGTTACACTAAGACATCCTGAACGCGCTATGATGTAGCTGTCTATTTTGTATTAAAGTAAGTCCAATATTACCTATTACGCATCTTAATGAGTGCAAATATTATTATATTAATAACTGAAGCATAACATATGTCTATCTTTGTAACTCTTGTTCTGTCTTTATCTTTACTTTACAAAATAATATNATGGATGACTGAACTACTATATAAAATATTACGACTTTGTAAGTCTTGCCAAAACTGATCGTATGTTTACACTGCAGTTATTCTACTGATTTTATGTCCTATTATAGATAACCTTTTCATTTAAATCCTTTACTATCACCTATTATAAATCATTTCAGTTGATTTTAATTGAATAATTTAAACTTTTTAAGTAACAACTTAATGAAAAACTAAAATCGATATAAATCTTTTAAAGTTAGAAAAAATCGAGGCAAAATTCATTAGAAACAATCTATTTGTTATTAAACTTCATTTGTTTTTGAGAAATGAACAAAAAATAATTTATTAACCAAATTTTTGGTAAAGGAAAAATATAAATAAATAAAAGATGTATTTAAAATAATATTTTATTCATTATTTATAAATATAAATACAAAAATAATATTGCCATAAAATTTTAATATATAACTTATCAGTGTGTCTTGAAAACTGAACAGTGTATTTATTATAAAAATACATGTCTTATTTCTTTCAAATAAAATAAATTTTAACGTACAGAACACACTTTGCAGGAATGACCTTGTTTTCGTTACGAACGAAATTTATTCATTATAAATTTTGTTAATACTTATTGGTTGAGTATATTTGATTTCTATCTTGTTTTAATCAGTTTTGTCTATCTGTTCAACTAGGAAAGGTGTGTTTTGTTTATTATTAGTAGACTATATTATAATAACTATCAAAATTATTGTAATAATATTATATATCTATGTATACCCAGTATATTTGGATTAATTATTGAGGTTATTTTAATTTTTGTGTAATTTTCATTTGTTTTAGGACAAATTAGTGCGCGTTTTGCGTCAATTTGGTCAGTTTTCTAGTTCGTTTACCGAAGTACCCGGTGTGAAAGAGATTCTTTGAAAATGCTGCAGGCTGCTTGTGCAATTCTGCAAATGGTAAGTCGATTTTTTTTTTATAAATAAAGAAATTTCTTTGTTATTGTTTATATTATTATCGATTATTTATTCATATTTCTGTTGATTGAAACCAGTGATAATAATTATTGATATTTATGTAAAAAAAAATATGAAAGTTATTATTCAAATACGAATACAAAAAAATATATTTAAAGTAGAATAAATCTGAGTACAAATAATAATATATTTAGCATAAAAGAAAACCATGAATGGTACATATTTACGATAAAGAAGTCAATGTAGAACTGTTTGCAAAGTTATTTCATCCGTTGTCTATGTTTATTTTTGTTCTGTTTTCCTGTACTCTTCCTAAGAAAGAGGAATAAGATACAGGAATAGGAGAGATTGGTGTGACCTTTACTGCGTCGAAACGAGGCGAAGTGAAGTGTAATATAGAGACTCTAGGGTCTGGTAATAAAACCGAGCAGTATGGAGTAGACATCATTGCTAGCCTGGAGCGTGAGCTAAGTTTACATGAAACACAGTAACTGAGAAATTCCAGAAATAATACATATATAGGTACATGGGTAGAAAGTTGAAAACATGTAATAAGGTTAGGTCAATGAACTTTCATTTAACATATTATTAATTAATTTATTTCATACCTTTAAAATTTAATATAAAATTTTTACATCGAAAATAGAATAATTTACTGTAGTTCAAAGTAATAACCGTTCAGCAATATTTTGATAAATCTTATTTAATAAAATTAAAAAAAAAAGTTTTCTAATGAGTATAAATCTTATTAACTAGTATTTTAGCGAACATTAGCCTAATTTGGCTAATACTTGGTTTCTTGGATTAATATTTGATAGTTTCGGCTCAAGCAGTTTTTTTTAAATATTCTTTGACTATATTTGTTTCATTTTGATACACTTATAATTAAATTTGAATTTTTTTTATTTTCTGACAATAAAAGTTTAATTACGATTACGACTGATAAAGATTTTTCGGTGGCTTGTTTTTGTTTTATTTGCAGTTTCATTGTTTCATGTCTTTTAATTTTGTATTTTATTGTCGATTAGCGTCTATTATTTTTCAATTTTGTGTAAATTAGGTCTCTGATTTTTTGTTATATATAGGAAATTCAATAATCCTCTTTTTAATGATATACGATGATCCCATTACGAAATATAGGAACGTAAAATTTCTATCTTTAAACAGTTTACAGAGTGCCATGTAAAAAAAAACAAATAACTTTAATTTTAGTGATATTGTCTCAGTTCTTGTATTTTGAGTTTGTTTGTAATCATACCTTTATATTTAAAAATTATATCTTTATATTTAAAAATTATTTGAATAAAATATCGATGAAATTATTAATTTAAGTTATCTTTATTCGTATAAAAATTAATTATAATTTTCTAGCTACACTTCGCAATTAATATTTATATGGGTTTGACTAATTTCTTATACCAAATTTATTTTATTTTAAAGTATGGTCATTTTAATCTTCCTAAAGTTAAAAAAAGGCAACGTGTTAAGAAATTATTAATTCTTTTATTTTGCATCAAACTCTGTAATTTACTTAAAGATGGAAAATTTAATTCACCTGTATCTCGTGACAGGATCGTTATANATAGAACACAAATAGGACACCTTTTAGTTCCTTATTTAACAAAAAAAAATATACACCCGGTATATGATTTAATTACGACTTTATCTATAGAAAAACTCTTTCACAAAGCCATTATTTTAATTTAATTTTTAAAAGGCTGAAAATTTTTTAAATATTTTAATTTTAAATACAAAATTTCTTTGATCTATAACTTCTACTTTGTTGTTATTTTTACTTTATATTAGAAATATCTTATATTTTTGCTCTTTTAAAGCATTAAATTAAAATACTAATAAGATCAAGAGAGAGGTACAAGTATTAGAAATATAAAAATACATTAATTTGTGCATCAGAAAATGCGGCAAATATATTTAAATAATTTTTTCTATAGTCGCTATACAAAGTAGGCATTTGCGCTCTCTTTTGTCAACACCAAATGATATTTTGCCGTTCTAGAGCGACAATGTCCCACTTTGCGCTCTTAATACACAAAAAGCTATTTTGCATTTATAAGAGCAAATATTAATATACTTATTGTACTTGCTTAAAATTAAATTATGTTACAATATAAAACGATTGAATACCAGAAGATAATTGCAAATTTTTACGTTAATTAGTAAAAATTGATAATTAACACATAATATTTTTAAATATCCTTAAGAATAACTTATTTGATTTGTTTTTTAATATTAAAAAAATCATAGTCGATAAGAAAACAATGCAAACAATTAATGTTTCAGCACAGTGGAAAATATATGCGTGTCTGTAACCATTTTGTCACGATTAAAATACAGCAGTAATTAAAATGCAAAGCGAATAATTAACAACATGCTATTAATTTAAACTTTGTGTAATCATTTGTGAAGGTAATATGAAATTGTGTTTTTTAATTACAATTTTATGCAAAAAAAAAACTTTCGAAGAATATTCAAATTGAAAGTAATTTATGATACAAAGTTTTAAAAGAAATTTCATATTAAACTTAATATCCTGTTTTTTATTTTCTTTATTATGAGTTAAAATAATAAATTTTATTATTCAGAACTTTGTTTATTATTTACGCGATATTTGGAATAAGTTATTGCTTTTAATTTAATTTTAAGTGCGAAATATTCAAATTATTATGCTTTGCATTTACATTTTTATTAATATTCAAATTAAAAATTGATTTCCTATATTTATACTCGAATCGGATAAAGTAACATATTTTTAAATACTTGATATGAATATTCATAGCTGAATAATTTATTTTATCAATAAATATAATTTTATTTTATTGATTTATTTTTAAATATGATATAAACTATTCAGTTTATTTACTTTATCTTATTTTTCTATATTTTAACAATTAAATTTGATAAAAAAAGATCTACAGATACTAAATAATTTTAAGTTAAGTATTTTAAAATCCACTTAAAACCAAATCACGATAAATGTAAAACCAAAGTTGAGTTTTCAAAGCGGTTAAATGCTTCGATTTATACTGTTTAAAAATTTATATTCAAAGATACATAACATGACATGAAAAACAATCTCATGTGAGCGTAATATCCATTAGTAAAATATGTTGATATGAAGTCATAAATCGCAACTGGTTACAATAAAATAAACGCCATTTCAGTAATTACGAAATGTAGATGGAACCTGGAACCTGTGTGCGGTTGTAGCTGTGCAAACCTTTAGAAAACAAACTCCCTAGATCGATAAATGTTCACTTTGCTTTCCAGTCGTAATTTTAATTTGTTTGCGAACGGGTGGTTTTGCTGTGTCATTAATTACGAAAGAGAAAGAATCACTACATTTACTGCTTCGTACTTATTTATTGATCGAGATATAATACAGAACCCTCTTCGATATGTATTTTAATTTTATTTTCTTAACTTGTCGTGCGTTTCTGAAATATTCTATTTATTTTATTTGTTAATGATATTTCCAAAAAGAAATTAAATTTTTATTGTTGCCTTGACATTTTTTGCTCGAGCAAATTGTATATTTCTATTATTCTTTTAAAATTTGTTAAAATAAACTAAAAATTTAATATAGCATTTACTTCTATTAAAGCAAATATATATCTTAATCTTATAATATTAAATGAGCATTTTTTTATATATAGATCTCGGAAATAAGAGCTACGAAGTCAATTAAATTCCAAACGGTTTGAAAGTTGTCCAGGAAAAAGATAAAAATTACGATTATAAAAAAGGCAAATAAATCTATAATTTTAAAAATATAAAAAAAATGTTTGAAATAAAAGTGGTAAGTTATAGTCACTATATTGTTTCAAATGAGTGCCATATTGATTTTTTACATAATTGAATAGATTTTTTGTTTTCTTTTTAACGAAAATTTCAAATGATATTTATTATGGATATTATTTATTTAAATTTTAAATCAAATAAGAAGGCTCAGAAACAAATGTAGGTGTAGGTTTTTATTTTTAAAACAAATAACTGGAAAACAAAACAACCAAAATTTAAGTAAGTAATTACAACAAATTTTAAATATTTTATGGAAATATATATATATATATATATATATATATATATATATATATANATGTAGGTATATATTTTATTTTGGGAACAAATAACTGGAAAACAAAACAACCAAAATTTAAGCAATAAATGTATGTACACATATAAATTTCCATAAAATATTCAGCATTTGTTATCGGTTTTTCAAAAAACAGCTCTTATTATTTTGATAAATATCACAAATAAGGAATATTTTAGATAAAAACTGATCTATTAGGCTTTTATTTCCGGAAAAGTTCAATTAAGGCAATTTTTACAGTTTTTATATAAAGGAAGATATTTATTAACTAAAAATATAATAAAAAATCAATTGCTATAAGATATTATTTTATACAATATTTTTTTTTTGATAAAATCTTTAAAATGAAGATTTGGAAAAAGATGTCGAAAAAAATTAACATTGATATCATTGTTTAACTTCGCGGTGAGAACAAAATATACTTTGACAAGATTGTATGTGCCATTTTTCAGAAATAAAAAGCCAGAAATATTTAAAGTG
The DNA here is from genome assembly GCA_002278615.1 of Pogonus chalceus. Taxonomy (NCBI): domain Eukaryota; kingdom Metazoa; phylum Arthropoda; class Insecta; order Coleoptera; family Carabidae; genus Pogonus; species Pogonus chalceus. Next base: position 6,166,513 of record CM008235.1, read on the forward strand.
CTCATACTACAGGAAAATTCAAATCATTCTTGTAATTTAATGTGAAAAAAAATTTTAAGAAAAGATTTAATTATCTATAAGTTTATTTTGAATAGTTTTTGAATTGAAACTAAACGTGAACTATAAGTCCGAGCGATGATCGATTATCCTGATAATTTTATAGTGTTTATTAGAAAATAGTTAAATTGATTGTAATGAAATGTAAATTTGAATAAATAACAGTTAAAAGTGTTCATAATTTTTTTGTTACAAGTGAATAAATAGTGTATCAAGATAAATCCACTTAAAAATACATGATAAAATATGAAATATGGAGAAATATTAAAAGTTAACGTTGATAAATGTCAGAGTGTTTTTATCATGAACCGGTAACATATTACTGTATAGCAATTTGCTTCCAAAGTACTGTAGCTTTTAACGGAAATTCTATAGAAAAAGTCTCTTTATATTTCAAGAAGCTGCAATATAAATTGTATGAAGCACCACAAAAAATACACCAAACATGGCATTTATGCCATAAAAAATTGTAAACTAATATTTAAAAATAATATTGAACAATCTCTGATACTTTAATTATCGCTGTTGACAGAACCATGTATAAAAGGTCAAACGAAAGGTGAAAGGTATATTATCCTACCCGACATTTCATATTAATAATGAATTAGGGTTCAATATTTTCATACTTATAATCAATAAGTGTAGCGTATGAGTTGAGTTTTATAAAAATAATACCTGTTATTTTGTTTGTTAAAAGATTCATTTATGTCAATATATTTTTTTAACATTTGTTGCCTATATAAATATAATCATGATTTAACTTGAAAATGGTTCTTAATTATTTTGAGACGGCGAAATAAGAGTACTTACATAGAAAATTAATATTTTTATTTCAAATTGAAATGTGTAAAGTGTTTATATATATATATATATATATATATATATATATATATATATATATATATATAT
>CM008235.1:6187929-6199934 GCA_002278615.1 Pogonus chalceus
AAAATGAGAAACTAAATATTTATATGTAAATTTAAATAATAATTATTAATATTATCAATTTTTATCAAATTAACTTAAATAATGTAGAAATAATTTTCGTTGTAAATATTTTGTACCACAAAAATTATAAAAAGAAAAAATTTGGTAAAGTGAATTATTATTAAAGAAAAAATATCTTGATAGAGTTTAAAAGTAATTAAAACTAAAATGAAGTTTTAACATCAGCTGGAAGATAATGAAACTCTTCCAATATTTTTTGGTTATTTTAATTAATTTTTTGAAAACAAATTGTTAAAATGATAAACTCGCGTATAAAATTCAACCTATATTGATGGTATAATTTATGGAAAAAAGAAACGGAGTGAATCGTTTTGTATTAATTTTATAAATGACTTGTTCATTTCGTTTCTCGATTGCTTTTTACGAAGGAAGCGAGCCGCATCCAAATTTAGCCATTTGTTTCCATTAGTTCGTCAAGGTAAGACCGTAAGACACTGAACCATTGTAATTTTACCCATTTCGGTGCTTTACTTTCCATATTCCTAACTGGCTCAAAATGAAAACTGCATATTTTATACTTTGATTTTATAACTTCACTATAATATAACATGAAATTTATATTTTAATAATATATATTTTGTAAAATATTGAACACAATAGTAATTTGTCTTGCACGTGAGTCAAGTTTAAAGTATATTAAGCGTCAAGAGATTCAGAGTTATATAATTTTTCTGTCGCGTCTTATTTTTGACATGGGTTGACATTCCAGCATGACATATAATCCAAATATTTCACGTGTAAAGTTCACGTCTATCGTTGTCAGACTTTGTGAAGTGTTTCTTTTTTTCATTAAAGCTAAATTTTCTTTTTATTATTTTCATTTTGCAGTTGTGCTAATAAATATTAATTATTTTTTTTAAAAATATTTTATTTTACGTTTTTTAAAACTTTAATATCAAGCTAAAAAGAATTTGATTTATTTAAACAAATCCTAAAATAAACAATTAAAGTTTTATATTTGTTCAAAAAATCTATTCAGAAAGGATTTTAAAGGAGATAGTTGCTATTTTCAATTAATTTTGAAAAGAATTTAATTTATTTGATATTTTAGTGATCTTATTTTATTTTTCATGAAGAAAAATTACGTTTCACTTGACAAAATAACTTTCAAACTTTTCTCATATAAGCTTTTCTGTTAAAATGACTAAAAGTTAATATAAAATCTCAAGGACACCTTACAGTATAGAAAAATTGTTTTTTCATATATAATTTAAATCTTATTTTTTGTAATTAAGGGGGTATTTACTTAATTAAAATAAAATCGATTGTTTTATTGCATATCGCGATTTCCTATATGGCCTGTATTATCCCTAAAACATGGTTTGCTTGAACTCGATACCTTCTGCACTTATTTTGTTTGACTTTCGTCAAACTTTAAACGCGTTTTTCTCGAAATTTTTTTTAACCTGACAGCAACAGAACTCATAATCTACATAACCGATTTTGATCTGGGTTATTTTATTTTAAAGTAGACAAATTTTATTGGAGCTTGTGCTAGAATCATCTATTCTTATGATCATTTAAAAAAAAAATCGGGCACTTGAAAGTTAAAAATAGACTACTTTTTCAGGTGGCAGCAATTTTGTGAATAATTTGACCTCAAAGTAACACACGCTCTAGAGAATTTTATGTATATTTTAGTTTTCTTAGCCGATTGTGACCGTAATAACATGTGCGCTCCCGTCCGTGTACTATTGTCTTAGGCTTAAAATAAGCAAATGCCCCTTCAAATTAAAATAAAATAAAATTATACTGTATAAGCGTAGGAAATTTATAAATAAACAAATTTAAATAATTATACTTAAATTAAAATATAATATTTTTCATAAAATTGAGAATGTACTTGATAAAACAAGTATGCTGTGATCTCGAAGTGGTATGCGGACATTCTAAAGAGACTGCGAAAGATCTATGAAACTATGTAAAATAATTTAAAACATCTTAAAATGCTGTATTATAAAATAAAGATTTACTTCAAAAAAACATGTAAGATAAAAATAAAAGTACAAATATTATTATTCTTATAATGGTTAAAAACACATTTTCCGTAATATAGAATTTAATTGAAGTTGTTGTATATTTATGAAATCTAACAATAAGATACATATTCTATATATTGTTGAATATTAAGGTACTTTCGTCTTAATCTTGTTCTATTTCATGACATGAATCTTATAATATTCCTTCTGGTAGATACGATGGTGGCACATTCTCGACAATCTTACTGCCTGCCGCATTCTGACGACGGGGTCCTGGAATCGATAAGCCACGATGTCGTGTTGTTCCTGTCCTTGCCGTTAACGTTGCCATTCCTGATACTTGTGGATTAAAAAGGGGCTAAATATCATCCCAGATTAGATAAAATCAATTTTTTATTTATTTATAAATGTTCTTTTATTATGATCATCTAGATATTTTTATACCTTTTTGAAGGTGTTTATTTTTAACTTCCTAAATTAAAATTAACTTTAAATACTTTCGTACGAAAAGCTTCAATAAATTTTGAAATATTTAATACGTAAATATAAATATTGTTAAACAAATAATATTTGAAGGAAATTCAAAATTATAAATCCTTATATTGTGTTTAAGAGTTAAATATTAACTCCTTTCGCGTATATTCCATATTCGTTGAGTATACCGCAAACCGAAGCTATTTATCCCAAGTAACACTTCACATAAATCAAGTCTATTTATACATTAACAAATTTCGCATACATCAATATACGCTTTTATGTTTAGCAAAGCACCCTTTCTAAGCCTTACCATAACATTTTGGATTAAATACAAAACAAATATATATTACAATCATTTACTAATGTCAAATATGCTATTCAGAAAATTATTTTAAGCTCACACTTCAAATATGTAGGATATACAAGCATACCTTACTTTTAATATATTAGGCGTCTTTAGTTCAAGACCTAAAATACTAATTATATTTATACAAAAAATGTAAATTCTTGTATTTTTTAAAAAAATATTAATTTTAAAATAAAATCAATTCATTTTTCTATTATTTAACATATTTGGTATATATAATAAAAAAAATTAATATTTCAGGAGGGATATATCTTATAAGATTTTAAAGCATGTATTTACAATTTTTTTTTGGTGAAGAGAAATATACTATAAAAACCAAGCTTTTTCAAGATATTTGCGAAAAAATATTTTTAATTTTGTAACTATGAAATTAAACTAATATTAACTTAAAAATAACGCCAATCGATTTCCTTCATAATATTATATTAAACTTTGAACATTTTATAGCGATATTAAAGAAATTTAAAATTTCGTAAAATTAACCCTTCAGAAATTTTTGGAGACCACTTTTTTCAAAATCTTTCAGTGTTTTGGTTTTATTTTAATGATAGAATTTTAAACATACCCATAATAATATCATGTGAATATTAACTGTTTTTAAGATATCCTTGATAAAAGATTTTTTTTTTCACTTGTTTTGCTTTAAAATGAATTTCACATCAATTACTAAAAAAATTAATTAAAATATTAAAGAGACAATGACATTAATCAATTTTTCGTGTTAAATATTATAATTTTTGTAGTTTTAATGAAATTCAATTATCTTAAAACAATAACTCTAAAGTTAAATATTTTATAAGAGGTATTTTTTGGAACCATTTCTTAGACTTTGTTATTATATTAGTGTATGAACTTCATTTTTCTGAAAAGATGATGTAAGAAATAACTGGTTTAAACATTATTATAATTTTTTGTATAGTTTCTATTAAATTTGCTCAAAAACTTTACGTTGAATAACAATTAAGTCTAAAACTAAATTTAAAATTGCAAATATTTAAGATATCAAAACGCACTTCGCTTTTAAGTAAAATATATCGGTACTCACGTTCATAATATAGGGTATCTCACAAAATTTGAGATATTGACTTTTTTTGAAAATAGAATGATAATAATATTTTACATTCTTTGTTTGTATCTTAGCGGTAAAATTGTTTTTCTTGTATTTTTTAAATTAATATTTTAATATGCCGTATCCTACATCCACAGTCAGCGATATTATAGTCGCATTTGATTCTGTGACTAGTTTTAATTTTGAGAAAGTACTTTTTTTCATATTTTTTCTTAACTTATTTATTCATTATTTACTAGTTAAAAATGCCTGTTTTTTATTCGAAATACAAAAATAAATTTATAGATTATATTGACAAACATAAATCTGGAATTTAATCAAGAGATTGTACCTAAGATTTATAAAAAAGTTAATAGTACTCAAAATAATCAAAAAGTAAATATGAAACTAATATAATATTCTGTAGCTATAAATATATTTTAATCTTATGTGAGGTTGAAAATATAATTGAATATAAAAGAATAAAATCAGTCTTTCTTCTAAAATACATTTAATATTTCCTCTTTCTTATTATATCTCAAATTCTAATGCTTTTTTTTACCTCAATAACTATAATTTAAGCATTTTATAAGCGTTTTATTGATACGTCATATCAGAACTTGAGTATTCATATATCTTGTGACTCAAGGACCAAAATAAAGAAAATCAACCAAATTCATACAGAAAAGTATTATTGATATCCAAAAAATATAATCTTATATGATTGAAACTCTAAAAAAACATATACTTAAATAATCCAAAGTTTATAATAAAGCAAATAGAGCTACGTGCATTAGAGATTTGCATGTTTGCAAAATAAATATTGAACTATGAATACAGTAATATATATTCCAGAATCTACCATAAATCAATTTTCGGAACAGGAACTGTATCCATGATACGCGATATGCGAAAACGACATTAATTTTATGGAGATATTTGTATTTTCAAATTTGACAGTTATTTATATGCATGATATCAGCCAAACATACATGTCCAGTGGTTTTGTATAAAAACTGTTATTCAAGTTTTTAATTTATAAAATATTTGAAATGAATAAATATTTATAAAACAAACAGAAATATATATATATTTTAATTACATATTATTTATTGTTTACATTTAATTTAGTGGAAAACTGCAATCAATTTCTGAACGTTTATAAATATGTAATTAATAATTATTTCAATTTATTTATTTTGAGAGCTTGAATTTATAAAATAAACATTTAAATTTAATGTATTAATAACAATTAAAACATTTATTTATAATGATAACTGTATTAACCTCATTTTCCAATTTTAACCAGATATAACTAAGTTTAACAAGTGTAACTTTAATAAAAATAAACAGTATTTGCGTTATTTATGTTTTTTTGAACATAGGTTAAGTTAGATCTTAAGTTTTAATTAACATACGTAGGAACTTGGTTAATAATATATTTTGGTGACCCCATGTCAACGCCGATTAGAGTCGCCAAATTAGAACTAATTCAGTAAATACACGGGAGACTAGATACTGCGTCCCTTAGGAATATAGACTTAAGTCTTTGGGTCATATCAGCAATTTTACCTTAATCCCGTTCTGGCGATTGCGACAACAGTTCATGGTTCAGTGACAACCAATGAGTTTGCGGTGTCACTCGACCTACCACCTAAACTTCATTGTGACAAGTCAAGTAATAGGTCACTGAGAATAGACAAAGAATTAAACAAATACATATCACACCTTTTCTGGATATAAATACGTCTTCATTAATTGAATTTTATATAAATCTTTCAATGAAATAAGATATTATAACAAAACAGAAATTGTTTAGAAATTCTATTAGCTTCACAGATTATTATTCAATTATTAAAGGTTTCGTGGTAAGATAAAATTTTTGTTTTATCTAAATTCCTAGCTCGAATATTTTCAGTAGCATGTTTAAATTCTTAGTTCGTGTCCTTATTATTCTACCTGTTCTGTATAATTTTTGCTTCATGCGCAGAATATTTAATAAATTCTTAGTTGTTGATAAGAAATATAATATAAAACATTTTTAGGTGGTCATGATTACAATAATTTATACCTAAAACAAATTATTCTATAAATTAAAATGTTTCATTTAAAAATTTATTTATTTAAAGTAGATAGTTTTGCATAGCTGCTTTTATTATATTGTCTTTCTTATAAACAAAAGTTTGTTGTTCAAATGTTAACCTAAAAATTTTGAAAAACGAAAATAGATTATAGCTAGAAGAACCTTTACGAAGAAAATTTATTTTATTTTAGTCTTTTTATTGCTTATACACAAGTTCAAAAGAAGGCGGTAAGCAAGGTATACTAAGCACCAGATAGAAAAAAAAATGTAATGATAATATCAACTACTTAAATAGATATTTAGTAAGATTAAATTCAAGAACACTTCACTTATATATATATTCTTTGCTTCTAATGTGCTTCTATTTGTTCCGTTTATACAATTCGCATCACTAGAATACCTATTGTTTTTTAGAAAACAAAATAAGATTTAATCAAACAAACAAAGTATCTTATTCCAAACACAATATAAGTTTATCATCAATAGAAAATAAAACAAGATACACAAGCACGACTGTAGACTTTTTTCTCAATGACCTAAAATTATGTTCAATGTCTGTTTAAGAATAATTTGAATCGAAAGATATTTTAAAAAGTTTTCAAACAAGAAATGTAATTATTAAAAGACTAAGAACTTAGTTGAAAGTATTTAAACTTTTTTTATGATTTTCTTTAGAAGGGTTAAATCAGACAGCGCATTGAAAAATATTTAATAAGATTTAGTAAAACTAATAGATTGTTAGGTGTAATTTAAATAATGTAGAATATAATTTTGAGTAGTCCATTTGTCAAACCATTATCCTATTAATCTTATTAACACTAACACATATGTTAACATAGACTCTAAATACATGAACATGACTAGCCGTTTTAGTTGTGAGTGCTGACTGTTGATTCCCGATACCAATTGATTTATGTTAACCGCAAAACTTACTCACACTACAACATTTTGAGTCTCTGCGGACGATTCATGGTCATATATGTGTATCAGCAATATATACGAGTATAAATCAAAGTGATACGTCTGTGTATGTTGAAAGATTATGTGGCAGAGTGATGTATACTGTGTCTGTATTCCTGTGGTTCTTACTCCTCCGGGTATTTCTCTGCAAGTGTGAGGATGCGGTTTGTGATCAACTGTTGACTGTTCATGTTACATATTGAGCGAAATCATTCCCGTTTTACTATTCAATTATTTATTTTTAATTTCTGATCAAAATTCATACCATTCTATATAAAATAGCAATAATTTCTGGAACTTTTATCTCTTTAAAAATATTGTTGGTTTGAATTAAAAAGTATTTTTTCTACAGTCGCTATACAAAGTAGGCGTTTTGCACTCTCTTTTGTGAGCGCAAAATGGTACTTTGCCGCTCTAGAGCGACAAAGTAGAAAAAACGCTCGCTGTCCAAATTTTTATAAAATGTTACTTGTTTACATTCTTAATGGAAATGTTTAGTAAAAAATTAATAACACTGTCGTTACATACACATTTGTTACCTTCACAAGTCAATCTGACATATAATTGCTCTGTTAGTATATTACATAACCAAACAAAATATGCCCTGCTAAGGAGTATAGAAATAAAATAGGGCATTCATTTACAAAAACGAAATTAAAAATGCTTAGATTAGATTGAATAGCTCAGTAAGAATAGAAAATAACGACAAATGATTTTTTTTNTGTCCCACTCTGCGCTTTATATACACAAATAACTATTTTATAGGTAAACAAGAAAATAATTCGCACTTTTATTTCTTGATATTTAACCAATGGCAAGAAAAGTAAAATTTTCATTACACTATAAACTTTCCCTATTAACGTTAGTACAAATATTTAAGGAGGGACCCCACCCTGACAGCTCTAAAAAACAGCGATATTCATGATTTTTTTTAAGTGTCAAATACCAATAGAATCATTTAGAGTTTTTTACTCTAGTCTTGCACGTATTTTAATTATTATTGCTATATTTTTTCTGTAAACATATTAATATTTAGAGCCGTGGTAGCCTTCGGCGTCTGACACGTCCTAAAAAAGATACCTCCATGGGTGCCAGTCGCTATCAGTACTTAAACAAGATAAAACAAAATCGTTTGGATTTCTTTAAGGTATATTAGATTGACTATCGTAAAGCATAAGATATTTTGAAAATTAAAAAAATTAACGAATGGCAGCAGTTTGTAAAAAAAAAACAGTTTTACACATTGCCGATAAAGATTAAAGTGATTTCATTAAATGGTTCCCGAAAAAAAGTGGCACTCAGTTTGAAAAACGGATTTCGAGAAAAACGCGTTTAAAGTTTTCGTACATATTGTACGGCCTTCACAATTCTTCTTGTATCTTTGCAATGACTTCGAATATCAGTTAATCTTTTAAGAGAGTCATTTTAGACAGTATAAGGAATAGATTACAAAAAAAATTTTTGAAACCTGCAGGGTGATGTTCCCTCTTAAATACAAAATTAGTAAAGAATTTAAAATGTGCATCCAATGAACCTTTTATTTTATTGAAATAAAATGAAATCGATATGAAAAATTAGGCAAACTTACATAAATATTAATTGTGAAGTATAGCTTAAAAATTATACTTTAAGAGACAATGTCACTTAATACTTAAATAAAAGTTATTTGTTTTATTTTACATGGCACTCTTTAAAGTGCTTAAAGAGGGAAATTTTATTATTTTTATATCTTGTGATAGGATCATTGTATATCATTAAAGAGAAGAAGAAAATATTTGTTCTAACATTAACTAACAGAGAAACATTTCTTGTGAAAAATTTTACCACTGAATTCCATATATAAAAAAGTAGACACAGTGTCTATATTCTATATTCAATTATGCATTTTAAATTAATATAAAGAAACCCTTTTTTCAAAAATTCAATTTAAAAACTTTTTTTCTAATACCAAATATAAAAGCTATGAATTATTAACAAGTTTTATCGATAAAGCTGTAGGCTTGGAATTTTTTTTTATTTCAATTTTCATCTTGTTACTATTTATTATATTATTTCAATTGTAAAAAAGCAGTTTTTATCTCTCTAGAGCGACAAAATAGAAAAAACGCTCGCTAACGTAACCTACACGTTTATTACCTTTACAAGTCAATTACCTATTAAAGAACTTTAATTATTTTTTTTATTAAATTACGGAAATTTAAAAAAATAACATTATAAATGCAAAAAAAAAAAACTTTGCAACATTACAATATTAAGTATGCATTCTAAATTTTACAAGGTGTAAAAATTGGGAAATGTTTAATTAAAAAGAATAAATGTTTATTAATATTCATTTTAAAATTTTCATACTTTTATTATTTTTAATGCTTTCATATTGTAATTTAAAACGTTTTAAAATATTTTTGTCCATAGTATTTAAATTTAATATCAGCATAGATTAATTGGATAAAAATTTTACTTTAAAACATTATATTAATGAAAATTTAATAAAAAATAAAGCATACAAGAATTATATGTATAAAAAAATATATCATATGAATTAATAAATAAATCGTTCTTTAATTTAAGTTTTAAACTAATCTTCATAATTAAATAAATAAAACAATGAAAAATTCTATAATATTACAAAAAAAAAACTTTATGAATATTATAATTCGTAAAAATTCATAAATGTTCATATTATTGACATTTTCAATTTACATTTGTTATCAAGATATGATCTCATCAAGAATGTAAATAAGTGAAACTACGTGAACAAATTTCATAAATATTGAAACGAAACGTTCATTATAGCTAATAGATTCCCAATATACTATATGTATATTGCTCATATATTTTTAACGGTAATTTTTATTCATTTAATAATAAAATCAATATATTACTATAAAAACATAAACCATAATTATTATAGACTACGACGTTAGTTTTTATTCTAATAAAACGTAGAAGTAACGATAATTTGGGAATTGATTTTTTCATTTTAGTTGTTTTTTATAACCTTATTAAGTGATTTGGATGATAGTAACACCAATAGAAGGTATTCTTCTGCCAAAGAAATCGTGACGATTTTCGTCACATGTAATAAGTTTATCGCTATACTCTTACTAATCTTCAAACAGAAATTGATTTCGTAACAATAATTTAATCTTAAAATTTTATAAGAATTTAGCAAAATAATTGATTCAATATTAGTTATATCTTCAGAAAACTTTTATATCATATTTCAGTTAATAATATATGAATTTAATTAAAGTTTTATATTACCGCAAATTATTCACTCTCTCAATAGGATAAAAAGTACAAGTTGATGGCAAACTATAGAGAGGTTTTTTAGTTGAATCAAAACTCTCTGTTAGTATCCGACTTAAACTAGTTTTTCGACCAAAACCAAAACCAAATTTCGGTTTCTGTCTCAGTTTTAACCAAAACCTAAATGGAAACTTCCTTTTATTACTGATAACTTATTGCATATTCCTTGTTTGAAACTAAGATTTTGTTAATTGCTGTAGGTGCGCAGAAATTAAAAAAGCCCCTATATATAAACGAATAAACGAATAGAATGCATGTAATTAACATATGTATACCGTTTTATTAGCTTTAAAATGTAAAACAAATATTAATTTTTATGTATTTCTCAACAATAAACAGCCTTAAATTAGATTTTTAATGATAAAATTGTTTTGAAAGTAGATGTCGCTAAGTTCTTTTAAATTTTATGTAAATAAAGTAATAATAAAATGAACATACCTCATCGTCAAAGTTATCATGTTCAGTCATGATGTCGTGGTCTCAATGCAGCGGCAGCGGCAGCTCTGATGTAATGCTACTACACACAATGCTCTTCGGTCAACTGTAAAACTGCGGTTGAACTTTTGCGCCCTGTCGCTAGCACCGTCACATGACGTGCTTGCAAAAGCCCCGTAAGCACACTGCGAATTGTTCACTCCACCGTAATACAACGCCTCATTACGGGTCGCAAATCTGCAACCAATGGCGGATTTTTACATCTCTGAAAACAGTCACTATTTAAAATTAAATTTGTATTTTTTATTTTCTTCGTCTCAATAAGAAAAAGTCAATTGTTAATTACTTTGTAAAAGTTTAATAACAAGTGAAGCCATGTTTTTTTATGGAAAGTTGATTATAATTATGGTTATTACCGTATTATTCATAGTAAAGGGAATATCAGTCAACTATATTGATGTAATTGAATGTCTTGATTTATCTTCAGACCACTCCTCAATTATAGCTACTATAAGCTCAACAATAATTTACCAAGAAAGAAAACCTTCTCTTTTTAACAAGAAAACTGATTGAGAGATGTTTTGAAGATATTTATATATCGTGAAGTACAAAATGCAAATGCATTGTGAAGAAGAAGTTAATAATGCAGTTGAGATACTTACAGCACCTATACAGAAGGCAGCTTAGAATTCAACACCTATAATCAAATATAACACGAACAAAAATTACCCAGCATATATAAAGGATCAAATAAATGAAAAAAGAAGAGATAGAAGAATATGGAAATTCACTAGGCATCTAAGTGATAAGAACATACTCAACAAATTAAGTAAAAAGTTGAAAGAACTATTATATACTATAAATAATGAATCTTTCCAAGACTATATTAGCAGCCTATCACCTCATGCAGACAAAACCTATATTTATAATGAAAAACAACTAAAAAATTTAAAAGACCAACGCAAACTATTCCTTCTATACGAACGAATATTAACACATGAGCAAGAACAGATGAAGACAAACTTTTGCTATGCACTTAGCAAATATTTTCACTCCAAACTGAACACAATCAAAAGGGGATAAGGAAAATGAAATGTTATTATACTTAGATATACCAACTATCACCACCGATCAAATAAATTTCAGTAGAAGAAATTACAGAAGAAATAAAACTATTAAATAGTAAGAAAGCTCCTGGATATAATCTCATATTACTACTACGGTCCTTAAGCAACTCCCAAAAAAAAAAACTATCCTTGCAATTTTCAAAATTCAATACAATTTTAA
>CM008235.1:6201029-6213630 GCA_002278615.1 Pogonus chalceus
AAAAAAAATTAATAAAAGTATCAGATTTTGACATTGACATTTGACAGTACAATTTTATTTAAATTTAATTTCTTATAACTATAATAAAAAAAATCACAATTTATCAATTTTATTGTTTAAAAATCAATAAATCAATCGAAAATATTGTAAATTATAATTTTAATTTTGTCATATGTTGTGCTAAAAATATATCATTTTCAAATATTATTAGAATTTTTTAAATTTAAATCATTTATAAGAATTTTATTAAAACAATTGAATATCAGTATAAATTCCTAAAAGCGAACTTGATAGCTTTTGAAGCACGTACTATTTTATTACCCAAAAAATATATTTTTATCCATTAATAGAAAACACAGTAATAAAATATAATTTAATGCGTATTCAATAACCGAGAAATTTATATGTCTAGACTATATATTAATGGGTGTAACCACAAAATAAAATAATCGATAAAATTATGAATAAAATATAAGAGAAAATAACTATTTCTTATAAAAATCAATTTTTATTTAAATACTTTATTGTATTATCTTAATAATAAGAAGTAAATTACAACTTTCAAATTAAATCTTATAGTTTAAAGGTTAAGTTAAATTCAAGTTGTTCCTTGTAAGTTAAACATTTCTCACATATTTGGTGTGTTACATTTCAAAAGATATGTTATATTATAAAAATGTTTTTGTATGACATTTAGACGTGAATAATATAACCCAAAGTCTCTCTATTGGATTTAAACACGTCACCGGAGACTAAATTCACAACCCTTGTAGTAGCCTTCAGCTATTGTTGCTGAAACCCTAACCCTTTCAAGATACAAGATTACCTGTGTCTAGATTCCGTAAGTGTTTCTAAATTTAATTTCTATTCCGTATAAATTTTGTGGTTTGAAGCAAATTTAGTGAAATTATGGACTTTGTCACTATACTAGTATGACACAGTTTGTATTTCAATGCGATTTTAGATTGGAACAATGGTTTTGTTTTCGGGTAATATCATTATATATAATGTTTGCTAAAATGATCATTGCTATTGTAAGCTGATAAGTTTACAAATAAAACGTATATTTATAAATAACAACTTTTCGATTTCACAAAACTTTTTAAAAAACATATTTTTAAATTAAATTCAAGTTTAAATAACGTAGGTGTTCTAAATTCACCGAAAAGTTGGTGAAGTCGTTATATTCTTTCATTTTATTGTATATTCAGATTTATAAAAGTTTTGCTACTGAATTCAATTTTTATCAAATTGAATTTCACTTTAATTTTATTTTTTCCAATTAAAACTCATACATATTTTGAATTTTAAAGCAAATATGAATATTTCTGCTTTTATTAAAATAGATTGTGTTCAAAGAAACGAGATATTTAATTTTAAAATAATTAATTTTGTAAAAATTAAAATATATGTCAGCTCTAAGATCTCACTTTTATGTAGTAAATACAAATTTATTATTCAATAATGATCATAAAAATTTTTAATGAACTTACGTCACTTTCAAAATTAATTAATTATTGTAAGGAATAAATAAACGACTAACATTTCAAATGAATCGGCTTTATTTAGGGCTTCATACGAGAGCAAGACTTTTTTCGTCTCGTCTCGGTCTCCTCTCGAAAAAGCGAGACAAGACGAGATGAGATAGTTTTGAAAATATTTTAAGTGATACCGAGACCACATATGGAGAGATTCGCGAGTCTCGTTTCTGGTCTCGTTGAACTTTTGCTCATAAAATTTTTACTAGAAACATACAATCATTTCCACTCCAACAAGCATTTTTTCTATTAAAAAAAGAGTCTGCTTTAGGTAACAATACAGCTAATGAAATCTGGTAACCATATGTACAATATATTGTATAATAATTTTGTCTTTCATAACATTTTCAAACAAAAGGGAAAAAAGAGTTTTAAAAGAATATAGATATTTATTAAAAAAACAATTTAAAATAGTTTTTTTTATACATGTCGGCTCAAAATTTAAATATTTCTTTTGATTTGATTCCACAAAAAATAAATTGCATTTACTTTGCACTTTGCTTTATTTATTAATGTCTTATAAACGTGTCCAACTAATTTACTTTATAAATTAAAAACAATACCAAATCTTTAAAAAATATATCGATTTTTTTCGAAAAAGTAAAAAAAGGCAAGTTCTTATTTATTTCTGTTTTAATGACATTCGAAAAACAAAAATTTTAAAAGATTGAGATTTTATCTGCATTTGAAAAAACTACTGTCGCATTTCCTCTTAAATACACTAAATCATAACTTTTTTCTTTTACTTCTTTCATTTTTTCTTAGTTTTTCTAAAAAAATTAAGATTTTCTTGACAATAATCACTTTTTTTATAAATATTTATGCATTTATTAATTGCAAAAATTATATTACCTTATTGCATGGAATGTCCTAAAATTAAGTTCTCATAATAACGATACAAGACAAGACGAGAGAGGCAACTGGTAACAAAACGAGAACGAGACTGAAACGAGACCTATTTGTTTCGAAATTAACGAGACCGAGACGAGATTTTTGAAAGTCTCGCCCTATCTCGTCCTGTGTGAAACACTAACTTTATTATTATTAATAACAACTAAATATTGTTTTAGTTAATTGAAATATTTATTCATTCAATCAAAAATATAAGTAATAAATAAAGTAAATTCTACTAAAATACATAGAATAAAAAGAAATTTGTTTTTACAATAAAATTACGCATTTTTGTTAATTATATTCATTACATTGGTATTTATAATTTGAATTTTAAAAATGCTCAAATCCAAAACTGATTTGCAGCACTTTTAAAATAAACCTTTGTGCAATACCGATAAACTTTAAAACTTTCATTGTAGATACATATATAAAAAGAATTAAATTATTTTGAGCATAAATTGCTTAAAGACAAATAGTTAGTACTATAATATAGCTATTGTTACATTGACTTGCCCCACTTAGAAAATAAATGTACAAATTTTGTAATTTAAAATAAATTTTTATTTAATAAATAAAGAAATCATAATTTTATGATTTCTTATAATAAAAATTGGAACAACTCCCAATTTTTTAACTTATAAATTATTCAAATAGAACAGAAAAACGAAAGTAGGAAATTTTTCGCGTCGTTACTCATTTAATAATATCAAAGCTTGGCGTTAACGTACAAAATATCTCTGTCGTTAAACCATTTCATAAAACGATTTTCATCTTTAATATAAGTAGAATGAAAGCTGTTCCCTACGAATTTAAATCGTACAGTTTGATCATTTTATTTCTCATCTAGATGAAACATTATAAAATTGCTTTTGTGCAACTTTTACAGATTACATTTTTAAATGTATCTTTGAAATAATTAAAGTTTATTTATAGTTTTTATTTAAAAATAACTTATTTTTTATATAATAAATATTTTATATGGAAACATTTGAATAAATTAAATATTATTTTTATTTAGTTCTTTAGACCTTTCAGAGAAATAATATTGTAACAAAAAAAGGTCCTTACAGCTATTAATAAAACACAAAAGAATTAATTAATGGTAATTTTGTGGAATGTAACCCTTAGAAAACATCTTATTTTGCATCGGAATTAGGTCAGTACGAACCATTGAATAAAATTAAAATATCGCATCACAAGGGACCGATAAAAACGCATCAAAAGACGAATTACGAAAGTATAGAGGCGTGGTGTGAAAAGTGAGATATAAAATGGAGATGTAGATAGATAATTTATGCTTAGAAAAGGGAAAGATATAAGCTAACGCTTCATTGTTATCCGTTGCCTCTCGAAAGCGTAAACATAAAAACACGACAGTGCATGAATAATAAATTTTTGCTAAGCGTTCTGTTCTCTTGAAGCTCTTATGTTGTGACTAAGTTGATGAAACTAAGGCCCCTACTAGGGAAATGAACAACGTAAAATGACAATTTATAATTTTATCGCTTTTCTACTTTCAAAATTTATGTGAAAACAGAAAGTTTTATTCAAATATTAAAGCATAATTTAATTAACTTTCATACTAAAATAAACCATACTTACTAGTGTTTTATGACTAGAGTTCTAGTATAAACTTTAAAGCAATTTAACTCTGGTATAATTTTGCATAAATTATAAACAATTTCTATATACTTGATATGTTAATATAATACCTAGATTTTCACTGTGTTCGATTTATTATCAATTATCAAAAAAACTAGGACAAATAACAACTTCATACTCTTGGAGTTATAAAGAAATTTATCTCGAATAACATCAAAGAAATATTACAAGGAAAGATTATTTCAAACAAATTTGAAGATAACTTGTCTAGACAATATTGATTGTAGAACCAATAAATAGAACTACACCTATCCCTTAATTTACGCGATACATTTTACTCGGTTTTTGATAAGGTATAAGTTTCAAAATGAACAAGTGGATAGTGGTCGCCACGAAACAACGTAATTACATAATAATAAGCAAATATTTTACTACGGTATTTGATACTATCTTGATCATCTTCTTACTACTTAGTTAACATACTTCGCAATAATGTAAAGTACGTCTCAAGTTTATTCGAAAAAATATTTATGTAGTGTACGCAATTTTTATTTACATTGGTTACTTCTTTACAAAGCGCTTTTTATATAGCAACAATGGATTTTTCGGAACAGATAAAACGTTTCAAATCGTAGAGCGATACTATGTAAAATTATAATGATTACGAAATTACATTGCTTCGTGGCGACGACTATTTACAGTTGATTCTCCTATACCAAGGTACTCTTATAAAGTAGTTTCCATATAACAGTGATCTAAAATTGTGACAAAAACCGCGTTATAGGAGTATAACGCGGTTTTTGTACAACAACATTCCAACAACTTAACTGGCTTAAAATATATGCCTATATTTTTGTAATTTATACTACGCTTTTTTCCAAAATCTTTTCTATTTCGTAAAACAAATTCAAGTAGAATCGATATTACGCGTAAGTTAAAGGATAAGTGTATAAAAATGTATATAAATAAAAATACTTGATTGTTATAATATGCAAAATAAAATACAAAGAACATTTTTAATATATACAGTGAAATAAAAATAAAGTAAAATAACTTATCTCTCGGTAAATAAGTTAAGAATATTCAACAAAGTTTTAATCTAAGCAATAATAATAAACAAAGACATATTAAATAAATAAAAGTTTTTAATAATGTAATGACTATACGCTACATTTCCTTCTAAACCTTTCTCTACATTTTCCATTTTCTTTTAGTGAAACAATTGAAACATGTAGTAGACAAGGTAGTAAAGATAAAAGTTTCAGTGTAAATCCATCTCAAAAGATCTTCTTGTCTTTTCGTTTAAAATGAAAATCCAGGCGCGAACATTTCGCTTACATACATTATGATGGTCATAATGCAACATTGCAGAAAAGCCGAGTGTGATGAGAGCTAAGAAAACCGTTTCGTTTCGTTTCTCAATAGCATTGTAAAATAACTCTTAGCGAAGCATTCCCTACGTTACAGATATATCTACATACATACATACATACATATATAACGTGTATGTAGATAGACGTACATTTTGTAGTCGCTTTGCGAAATTCACTGACGAAGGAAGACGTTGTTGCCAGGCGGTTGCACTTTTCTCCAGACATTCTGGAAATTTGTTTCTCTCATTTTCTTGTAAATTCAAAGGAATACCATACTAAATCCTTTGTAAACAATTATTTCTATGGATGTATTACTCTTTTAAATTGACTTTAATACTAAAAAAACTAAAAGTGATCTTAGAATGTCTAGAAAATTGCAGTTTCAAATAAATGGAAAGAAGATTGGATCTAGGAAAATAACAACAAATTAAAAGAAGTAAAAGATGAAATAATGAACTGTAAAATAAATAGATCAAGAAGAGAACAAATCATCATCATAACTATAGCATAGGACATACCAAGGCTACACACCAATATTTACTGGATAAATCAGAATCTCTTACATGCTGCAATACCATCTTAACCTTTAAAAATTTACTAATAGATTGAATAAAATATTCTCAAAGAAGACAAAAACACTGTATACCAAACACACTAAAACAAACACTCGCCAACACATCTCTTGCCATTCTGAATACACTAAACTACCTTAAAGATATTAAATACTTACACAAAATTATACTAACAAACTAAATAATGAAAAACAGTCCTAATAGCAAATAGATGAAGGACTGAAACCCAAAAAAAGCATTTCATAATTTAATCTTTAAATTGGACCCTTGGATCTAAAAATGGAGAACTCTCATATCTATCCCAAAGAAAGAGGTTAGGCCTGAAAGAATTTTGGGAGATTATTTAGTTTAAGTTTGAAGTATATTACGATTATAAATGTTACTATAGTATAATATACGAAACAATAATTAAAACAAAGTATATGAGATATTGTTATGACAGAAGATATAACTAGATTAAATATAGTTAAACTTGAGAGAACATATTGAAGAACATAATTGTAAATGTAGATCTGAATAACATCATTCGGTATATAATACGTCAACTAGAAATCAAATCGAATTTAATTAAATTTAAATTCCAACATACATTCCCACTAATAATACTTCCAATAGTCCGTATCTTTTCAAACAAATTCAAACAGATGCCTTTTTATTCAATTTATCTCTTTTGTAACAAAGTTTCTAGATGGGTCGTCGCAATTTACTAGTCCAGTTGTAATAACGTTCATGTTGGTACAGGTATGCTAAGCTCCAATGTTGTGGTAACTTAGTTTCTCATTATTATCTAGCACCAGTTGTTGCCTAGCAACTGGGAATTTCTAATGCTTAGCACACATGTAATACGTACATACTACAAGACCAGTGAGTGTCAAGTGGTTTTATTATAGCTACCTGTGTTTCTTTAATAACAATTTTATTTGCGCTGACGCATGTTTTTGCAATCTCCATTGGAAATATACAAAAAAAAAAAAGAATTTCAATTCATGTTTTTATATGTTTCTTATAAAACATTTGTATCACAAAAATATTTAACTAAAGATCCACAAAAGGTTATTAGAAATTCGCTAAAAATATTTTAGTTTTATAAGATGGCAACAACAACTGAAAGGTTGAGAAGCACTGCTTTATCCCACATAGCCACATATAGTCAGTTGTTAATATGATTTTTTTATTTGCTTTAATTTAACTGCGACAAACAAAACTCCGGCATGAATAGAACATATGCTGGAAACAACAAATGAAAGTATGCATTTAAAAATGTGTTTAATTTACATTTGTATAGTTATGTTAAAATACTATTAATAACTTCATGACTTTTATTATTCCTGAATAAGATCTTCATACATTATGAATGGTATTTTAAGTGATTAACATTCCAAATTGTGCAATATCTTGATTAAAATGACATATTATTACGGAAGCTAATATGAAATTGTAATTACTTAGTATATTGGCTTCTCACACTTTTCACTTTCCATTATTATTAATATCTTATTATATTGATTAAAATACTTTTATTAATATTATCAATTTACTGAAAATTATAAGAAAATTTATTTTTTTGTACAAAAATAAACAATGTGGTCATGTAAATTAATAACTTAAATTACTTAAGACGATTTATAATTAAATTTACTTTATTATTTATTATTTAATAATAATAAATAAATGTCATTTGACTTGTGAATTTTGCATAAAATACATCTGGCAAAAGCCTATCTTATGGTAAACAATAGTCAGTTGAATGTAAAAACAATTCAAAAAATAAGTAATAATACTTTTCAATTTGGACGCAACGGATATTTTGCTTAAAAAAACTTATAAAATTGAAAAAAGTTATTATTTATGTTATAAAAAAATAGATTCAAAATAATTGAAGTAAGCAATAATGAACGAAATTTAAAAACTGCGTTTATTCGAATGGCGCATTTAGTCATCCGACGTTGCCAAACCTTCACAAATCATATATGTTATTTATTTTGAAGAATAGTTTATAGATATTTGAATGAATTTTAATTGAAATACTTTTAAAATGACACGTCATAATAGTTTGTAATTTTTATATAATCTACGAAAATTGATAAATATAAATTTAAATTTTTTATATTTTTGTCTAATTTGTTTGTGGCTAAATTATATGAAAAATATGTATTTCACATGAGGTTTCCTATTAACAATATATTATATACATATAAACCAATAATCTTTACCAATGCACTAGAAAAAATCTTTAGGGAACTGAACTGGGCTAGAGAAGGAATTAAAATTGATGGAGAATATTTAAACAATCTGCGCTTCGCCGACGATGTCGTACTATTTGCTTCAAATGCTAATAAGCTGAAAAAATGCTCCTGAAATTCAACACTGAGAGTAAGAAGGCCGGTCTCAATAAATTATCCAAAAACTTTTATTCTTACAAATGACGCGAATCTCTAGATGGAGAACAATTAACTTGTGCAACGGAAGTCATCTACTTAGGCCAACTGATCTTCTTACGAAACAGAGGGCTCCTCGAAGCGGCAAGAAGAATTTCTGGCGGCTGGAGGAACTACTAGTTTTTGTTGAAGATTTTTAAAGGAAACTTCTCCAAAGAGATAAAAGCAAAAACCTTCGACATGTGCATAATCCCAACGTTGACATATGGTGCTCAAACCTGGGCACCAATGTTTAAATTCAAGAAAAAAATGAAGATAAACCAAAGGAAAATGGAACGTTCCAAGCTGGGTGTTTCACGGCTGGACAAAATAAGAAATATAAACTTAAGAGAAAGAACGGGTATATCAGATATATACTCAAAATGCAAAAGCCTAAAATGGAAATGGGCTGGGCACGTGGCACGTTTCCAGGACAACAGATGGACAATAAGAGTGACTGATTGGGTACCTATGGATCGCAAAAGAAATCAAGGGCGACAAAGAAGAAGATGGAGAGATGAATTGGTACCTCATTCCGAAACCAACTGGCCGCAGCTTGCAAGTCTAAAGATCTATGGAGGAGCAAGAAGGAGGTTTTCACCCATTAGGGATATTATATGGCAATTTTCAAAAATTAATTACAAAGAAACTACACGTCAGATTACTTTCAAACAATTAATATTTATTGTAAATTCAACTTTATTTCAACAATATTTTTAAACTGCAACTTTAAAAAACAATAACTACATTAATAGCTTATTTTCTTTTTATTTTCAAATATTTTTTTGTTTAAACAAAATAAAAATTGAAATAAAAAAGAATAATTAAAGTCAATTATTATCTGAAATAATTCTAAAACCACTCTAATAACCCATTTAAATTTAAATATGAAATTAACAAACGGTTTACAGTAATGGTAGCTATTTTGTCGACCATTGAAGAAAATTTTATTTAGTTGACATTTCAATTACGGCTGGATGCGGAGAGTTTATATTTAGAACTGTCAGAAACTGTACACTGTATCGTATTAATATTAATTTCTACAAGCTGAAACTTGACCTTCTCAAATGTATAATTATATTCGATTCTACTTTAAATCATCTAAAATAGCATTGTTTGTATAATGTATTGTTTTATAGGCACTCTAATGTGTATAGTTTATGAGATTTTTAATTTCCTCTGGAACAATGCCAGCTTGATGAAAAGAAATTTAATTGAATTTATTTTGCATTCATTTCTGATTTATTTATTTTTTATACAGTTTTATAAGAACATTGTTTTAAACTAAAAAAAAATTTTAATAGAACATAAATATACATAATTTAAGAATATGTATTTAGTTATTTAAAAAGACAATTAAATTTTAATCAATTCGAAACTAATAATTATGGTTTTCTCCATTAATTTTTGGTAGTTAGATTTTTATTAAGTTAATTAAGTGCAGTGTATAAATTCAGAAACTTAATTATTAGACTTACAGCAAATTAAAAAATGTTTTTTTCTAGAATGTTATTAATGTAAATAAAAAAGTTTAAGACCTTTCTTACATTATTATATTACATTTTTATTTACAATATATTAGAAATGCTATAGAGTTTTCTATTAGTTCTCAGTGAAACATGCTAATATCACAATAAAGGCCAGTTACAAAATTCCTTTCTCCACCCTTCTCCCAATTGCAAAAAATCTATCCACAACATAACGTTCAAAAATTTTGTTTTAAAAAATCTTTAGCAGCAGTGGTAGTCTCTAATAGATTTAGGCTTAGGCCATTGAGGCCCAGGCCTATGGTGGCAAAATTTGCGAGAAAAATCTAAATTTAATAATAAATTTGAGTTTTAGTTTGAGTTAAAATATTTAAAATAGTTATTTAAATGTTAGACAAAGATAGGTTATCGTTAAATTGTTAAAAAAAAATCCTTATAAAAATTGAATTTTAAATACAACAAATTTAAAGTTCTTAAACTAAATTGTTCTTATATAAACAATAAGAAAAAGAAAGCTAACGTTAGTTTTATCTTAATATAAAAAATATTTATGCCTTTGCGGTCAACGGGCGAAGTATTAATTTATCATAGTTAATTTTAATTTTTGTATTTATACTTAGATTCATGTCATTACATTCAGAATACCTTGAAATTTTTTTTCGAATTAAAATTAGGTAAATTTGCGCATATTAAAATCTTTCTGATAATAGCCTAGAAGTGAGGATCTATCTATTTTCATCTATAAAGTATTTCCTCATTAAATATTTGAGATTTTGTATTTGTTTTTATAATTCAATCTACAAATCAATAAAGCGATTAAAAAAATTAATTTGAGAAACAAAATTAACCAGAAAAATACTTATAAAAAATATAATTAGTGGAGTTCTACTTCTTATACCTTTATCATTTTTTTTTAAGTAAACACAATTAAAAAATTATATGACAATTATGATAATTATTTACGAATCGGTTTATTTTTTTATTTTATTTCCAGTACGCGATTGTTTTTATTATAAAAAAATGCAGTTATTGAAGTCCAGAATTTCGAAAATATTATATTTAGTTTAATATACCACAAAATAAATATTTTGATTATTCGTGAAGGCATAATATCGGAAGAGCCCTAGAGCCTAACCTAAATCCACCACTAATGTAATATGGATTCTAGAAGAACGATGTTTAAATCATATTAATTACTTTAAAATTATTATCGGCCTGTTTCAAATATTAAACTTAATTATACTACCAGCAGCTCACAAGCCATTCAAAACAATTTCATAGTAAAATTTTCTTGTTAATACTTGTAAATGAACCAAGCTTGTATAAAATTGTTATAATTCAAATCTAATTTTTACAAGTAATTGCTTACTTAATGTATTTTTATTATAACGATGCAAAAAGATAAGACCAACTAACGATGTTTATGGTTTGCTTATAGTAGCAATTTGAAACATCTGATAAAACTATAGCTAAACTTAAATTAGCTAAAAGGTTATTAAGGATGGTAATAAATAAAATTTTACGAGAGAATTTTATTACTACTTATTTAGAAAATATATAAATATATAAAACTTTTTTATTATAGTAATTATTTATTATCATCTGTAGGTATTTAATTGAATATATTTATTATTTAATATGCGTAAAATAATTCTAAGAAACATGTTTTGTTGCTTGCACAAAGTTACCGTGAGAGAAATTTCATATGGCAATATAATAGAAGTTGTTCGTTCTTTTGATAGATTGATTTATGGTCTTGTGGCGTGCAAGGAATACTATAACAACTTACTATATACAATTACTTCTATTTTGAATAAACTGAGACCTGAAATATTTCAAACAAATATCGTATAGTTTGATAGAAGGAAAATATGTATATTATTGTTTTTCATTTTACTTTTTAACAACCAAAAGACTTGATAATATATATGTTTATGCGGGCATGAACAAACGTGTTTTCTCTCCATGTTGAGGGAAAATCACATTTACAACGGAGATTATTTGTTTCCCGCATACAATGATTAGCGCACCAAAAACAGCGAATCTAGTGTTCTACATACAACGTGTGAGATTTGGGAAAACAATTTTTCTTCGTGTCTGTTCATGTTTTATCATATTCAAAAATGTTGACATAAGCTAAATATTGGTATAAAATAGTTTTATAATGTAAATAACTTTAAATATATTTTGCACAAAATTTAAAAGTTGATTAAAATTTACTACCAGTTGTTTGGAGGTCATTCAAGACAATAACGTCAATAATGATTATATTTAATTCAACAGTAAATTAAGCTTTATTATCAATTTAGTTTATTAAAAGTATTTCAATATTATCCTGTGAAATATGAAATATATAATAGAATAAGGTCGTATTATAAATAAATGAGAAAATAAGTTGTGCATATCTATTAGTAAATTAAACTAGAACAAGTTAATACTAGTTGTATGTTCTACTCGATGTTAAATCTAACTTAATTGACTAGAACATTTACAATAAGGGTTAGCTTAGTAATTTACTAGCTGCGTGTTATACGCAGATAAGAAAATGTAAATGAAGGTGTTTACATGAGGAAATCTTAACAGTTAACGACTGACTTGGCCGTCATGATTTCCACATGACTGACATGTAGTGACGTGTTAATAAACATATAATAATTAGCACTTTAATTCATTTTTTTTTTTTTTTTTTTTTTTTTCATTTTTTTTTTTTTTTTTTTT
>CM008235.1:6232306-6243243 GCA_002278615.1 Pogonus chalceus
AAAAATATAATATAAAAAAACATATAATAAAGAATACAATTAAATAATTTCGGTAAAAACTTTATGGCGATCATTTTGGTGCATCCACCAATTTCTCTACCCGCGGTAGAAGAGTTTATTTAAACGCTATTTTTTCAAATGTATAAGTTTTGCTGGTTCATATATTATATCTTACTTGTTTTTACTGCCCATAAGAGAAAATTAATAGTATAGAATATTGCAGTAAAATCAATATAAACATTTTGCTTGGTCTTTCTATTCACAGATGCCAGTATTCATATTATTTTCGGAAATAAACTTAAATTAAATTTATTAAAATATTATA
This sequence comes from Pogonus chalceus, assembly GCA_002278615.1. Classification (NCBI taxonomy): domain Eukaryota; kingdom Metazoa; phylum Arthropoda; class Insecta; order Coleoptera; family Carabidae; genus Pogonus; species Pogonus chalceus. The sequence goes on from CM008235.1 coordinate 6,232,632, forward strand.
TTCATATATAAATTACATATTTTAATTATTAAAAATTTCTTTTTTGTTCAATTTTATAATTAAGTTTAAAAAATTAAGTAAGAATTTCTGTAAAAGATCTCTGTAACGATAAATAATAATTATTTGGTCTATTTGGAAGCAGATGGCATTTTTGGCAAAAAAAAAGAACTTATAAAATTTACTTAAAAAACTACTTTTATATATAAAATCTATAAAAAAATATCTTACAACTAAGATTTTTAGTTATTTGAAAAAAACTTTCTGAATAAGTATAAATTTTTATAAATTAATTGACTAATAACCTACCAATTTTGATGATATACTTAAAACAAAAATGTTTTAATACATTAGTCTTTTTTTTTTAATTTAACTTTAACCAGAAATCAAAAGATAATATCTTTATTTCATTGAAACAAATCAAAAAATTTAAACATATATTACGCATTTGTGATTTTTTAAATATTTTTCATTAAGGTTTTTTTTATGTGCTATATATTATTATACTATATATTGTTATTTTGTTTAATCTTGTTTTCTTGTTCAATTTTATTTTTTGTCTCTTTAAATAATTAATTTAAAATTATTATTTGATAATGATTTGCAACGCATATTATTCAATGTTTCGATTTTAAAACAAAAAATAAATAATTAAATAGATATTAATTGTCCCTATGACATATTCCATTTGTACGCAATCCCTAATTAACTAATCAGTTTAATACATTATACGAATAATTATTTATAGTAAACAAGTAACATATAACAGGCAACACAATTACAATTACAACGTAGCACAGATAACAGTTAAAACAAAAACAAGGCCGAAACAAAAAACGAAATTCCAGCCTACCTATCTATGCACAAATAAACGTAGAATTACATGTGGCTTCTGTTACTCGTATGTGTGTGTATAAAATAAATGTAGAGCACGAAAATATATCGTGGATTACTACGATGTACGATGAGCTGTAAACAAAACACAACGTAACATTAGGTTACATAATCGTAGCATTGTATTGCCTTGTGTTCACATCACGCGATGTGTATAGCTATTCAGAATTTGTGACAAGCTTTTAGTAGCTTTTCCTTTGTGCACGATTGTAGAAAGCACAAATTAATTTCAATATAGGGAGAAATAAATTGTTTATTGGCAAAATATATCACTAACTTTTTAATTTTTATTTTTCTTGTATTCAGATTTTTACATATTATTTATTGGTATTTTTTGTTTTTAAATGATAATAAAATGTCATGTTATAAAGTCAATAAAAAGCTAACTTAAAAAATACTCTTTTTGCATGGTTTCAAACTCTCTGAAGTTCAATTAGAAATATATATATATATATATATATATATATATATATATATATNTTAAGAAAATATTTTAATAAATAATTTTTATTAATGTTGTGAAGTTATTTTATATAAAAGTTATTAACAGATAAATATTGAAATGAGAACTTCTTGCAAGAATTATTTGTTTAAAATAGAAAATTTAGTGGTAAAATTTTCATTTCGACATAAATTTTTCCCTATTGCTATTAGGACAAATATTTAAATAAAAAAGTTGTTTGAAATTAAAATGTACACCCAATGAACCTCTTTTTAACAATATATTACTTTATAATAATTTATTATAAGTAAATTGAATTCGGTATGAAAAAGTAGGAAGATCCACTCATGTAAATATTAATTTTAAATTATAGCTTAACAATTATAATTAATTATGTGAATAAAAAAAGCTAAAATAAATGGTTTCACAAATATTTTACTTGATTAATTTTTAAATATTAAGATAAGATTACAGAAAAATTAGTAAATAAAAGAACTGAGACAATGTCACTTAAATTAAAGTTATTTTTATTTATTTTGCATTGCACTCTGTAAACTTCCTAATTTTTTATTCTTGTATCATATGACAGGATCCTCGTTGAATCTTAAAAAAAAGCAAATTAGATTCACATTTTACTTATGCACAATTTTTTTATTTAAATATTTGTCCAAACTAGGGATGCTACGGAGCTTCGATTCCGATTCCGATATGTCGAAACATCCGATTGTTTTTACACCTCCGGTCCCGACTTCGGCTCAGATACTTTTTAATCGGAGGTTTTAATCGGAGGTCTAATCTATGACACTTTAAAAAATAGATTAAACGAAGAAAAAGTTGCGAAGCTGTTGTTTATGAAATATAATATTCCACTTTGGAGTCAATTCATTTGATTTAATTTGCTAACTGTTATTGAAAATATGTTACTTTTTATTTTCATCGCCTGTGTAGATTTATTATTTTCTAATTAAAAATAAAGATTTTAACTGAATATTGTTTTTATTTGCCCTTAAAACATATCTTTTCTGTCACCACCTATGACACCGCCTCTGATTCCGATTCCGATAAACCAATTTCAAAAACTCCGACTCCGACTTCGGTTCCGATAAAACCACCTTCGTTACATTCCTAGTCTAAACATTACTTTTCAAAATTGTTGGTTTAATGAAAATGTTAGCATTGATTTTTCATATAACAAGCTATATTCAGTGAGAATCAAAAGCACTGGCATACTTCGAAATTTTATTTTTGACTCCTTATATTTTTATAACTGTAAGTTTTAAAAAATTGTCCAATATATTAAATTATTTTCTTTATTCATCTCAAATAACTAATAATAATTTCAAGAAAAGTTGTAAAGTACTTATTATTAATACATAAAAACATTAAACTAGTGCTATTATTATAGATCAAAAGCAATGGCACACTTTTACTTATTAAAAATAATAAATTGGCATTTAATTACTTTTTAAAATAAGATTGATTGTATTTGGTAAGAATTACTTTAAAATTGCTATTATTTATTTCGTAGTATTTTTATATTTTAATATTTTGTTAAAATTTGTGTAGGGTTTCAATTGTATATACTATATATTTATATACGTAAATATGATTTTGATGTCATATAACAATGCAATATGTTAAGCGAGCAATGTTGATATTTTAAAAGGTTTTTCTATTTTTACATTTCGTTGAATGCTTTAAAAAAAAAGATGAAAGCAAAAAGATATATAATATGAATCTTAAAATGAAAGAAAGACTAGAAATAAACATAATATTTTATGTATTTTGAAAACAGCATTTGGTAATATAAAATTCTAATATTGGCATAAAAAAGCAGCTTTATTTTATTTGTTTTGAGCATATAATTTAGATAAATAGTTTAGTATAATTTACAAAAAACTTTAATTGTTTATAAATCAATAGGGAAACAGTAAAAAAATTACATCCAGATAGTTACAGAATAAATGCAGAGAACCATGGATAATTTAAACTAGCATAACATTTTTTTGTAATTTTTAATATATTCATAGTCAGGAAAGAATAATTGAACATGAAATAAAAATAAAATAAAATCCGTTTATTATCTTGGTGAAGAATATTTTCGATAGGTATATAATTTCGTAAGGCAGTCGTTGTTATCCTCATTATTAAAATATTATTTGCATAATTATCGTAATTTTTCAGCAGTAACCGCAATTTGCTTGAAAATGCTTCGCTAATAGAATTTTGTCCAAACTTAAGTGCACCCTGTTTCAACGTAATTAATATTTCCGTTTAATGAGATGAATGAAGACGCGTCTGTTACACGAAGTTGAAATAATTCAGAGCTTTTGGATGTTGTGAATTGTTGCTGAAAAATACGATTCATTAAAATTTATTTAACTTTTTATTATTTTCATTTGTTTTAACGTTCATAATTTTATATTATAAATGTCATGGTATAATTATTATATGTACTAAAAATTTATATTAGAACATTAATATCAATATGTACATATGTATGCACTTTTAAGGTTATGTTTTAAATTATGAAAACTCTGATTTGAGAACAACTTTAAATTAAATAATATAACAAGTAAAAAATAGTTACTACGGAGCAACTATGTTTTTCCTAAACCGCTAAAATATACACATAAAGTTCTACTACCTGGTGCTAACATAAATAGGTTAAATTCTTGTACTTGCTGGAACTAAAATAAATATGTCGAATTCATCTACCTGCTGGAACAAAAAATAAACAAATAAAATTTCTCTATCTGTTGGCACTACAATAAATAGGTCGAATTCGTTTACTTGGTGGCGTTAAAATAAAAAGTTCAAATTCTTCTACTTGCTGGCACAAAGATTAAAAAAATACAGCTCTTCTACTTGTTTGCCATAAAATAAATAGGTCAAATTTTTAAACAAGGTACCTCTGAAACCAGATCAAATTATTCTACTTGCTAATATGTAAATAAACAAATATTTTTTTTTATCTTTTGGCAATAAAAAAGTGATTTCTTTATTTGCTAACACAAAAATTATTTTTGCTACTGGCGTAAATATAAAGATCTAAGCTTTGTATGTGTGTTCTTTTAAATTATTATTATTTGAATTAAAATAACTTATTTCAGTTTCTAAAATCTATTTAAACAAGTACTTCACTAAATTAAATAAGTTATTTTGGATAAAATGGATTTTAAAGTTATATTTTTAGATCTATTTGCAAAAATTCTAGTTTCATTATATTTTTCGCAATATTGAATCTGTATCTAAAAACTGCCATCAAAAATAATTGCTTTTTAATATATAAAGCATTTTTATGATAATAAATAAAATTTTATATAATTATCAAAATATGTTTATTTTAAGGGGGCGTAATTGTTGATAGAATGTAAAACACTTACGTGTGACGCTGAAGTGGATAACAGTTTACTTTTGATCATTTCATATCATTTGTAGAATATTAGAATAAAGTCGTTTTCAATAGAGAATCCAATTCATTTCTCACGAGACCCTTATAAATTGAAATTCAATTTATTTTATTTATAAAAAGAATCAAATTATATTTAATGATTACCTTCTAAACTAAGCGATCTGGAATGGTCAACAATGTTGCATTTTATTCTAAACGTACAACTCACCACTACCAAATTCTTTCCTGAAATTTACATGTTTATGATTCGCAGCATAAAACATGTATTTCAAAAACAAAAACATATGTTTATGTTTTGAAATTGAAACATTGAAATGAAATAAGATAAAACTATCATTTGTTTCTGCGAGATTCAGAAAAAATTTTATGTGTTAAATAACAATTGAATCATTTGAGGCTTTTTACTATATTATTGCATGTATACTAATTTTTTGAAGTAAAATTATTAATATTTGGAGTCATGGTAGCTTTCGGCGTCAGACACCTGAAAAAAAGGCACTTCCATTGGTGCCAGTCGCAATCAATCCTTAAAGAAGGTAGAACACAATCACTTAGATTTCCTTAAACTATATTAAATTGGCTATCGTGTATCATAAAATTTTTTGGAATTCAATATATTGCAAAAATGGCAGCAGTTTGAAAAAAATGCGATAAATTTAAATAGAAAAATAAAAATATCAAAAAAATCCGACGCTTCAAGATAGAAAAAACAATTTTACAAATTACCGATAAAGATTTGAGTGATTTCATTAAACGGTTTCTGAGAAAAAGTGACACCCAGTTTGAAAAATATGCTTTCGAGAAAAAAGTGTTTAAAGTTTTCGATACTGTAGTTAAGGTATTGTACGGCTTCCAGAATTCTTCTTTTAGTGGGTCATTGTAGACAAAATAATGAATAATTTCATGCAAAAATAATAAAATCGATTTTTTGAAACCTTTAGTATGGGATCCCCATTGATTTATTATTACGTTGTTATTTACACCAATCAATTAAACTATAAAAATTAAAGTTATTTCTGTAATTATCTGAAATGTGTGTTCAATTTAAATAAATTACATGAAATTTTATGACGTAATAAAAAATACGTTTTTAAACATACATAAAATAAAATTCTAGAAAATATGTAGGTATTGAAAATAAAATGTTTAATGTTGCATATCGTTAAAATATTTGCTTGAAATACCGATAGGTTATTCACCGAAGCATGCATTTAAAATATATTACGCTACTGGAGAAATAAACATTGTCATAAAAATCTCTTATTACTAATCTCACAATACCTCTATGTATACACAATCAAAATTTATATAGCCTGAGTAATCGTAAAGTATAAAACTTTTCTGACAATTACAAACTTTAATATACGTTATAGTTAAAAATAAAACAAGCAGAAAATCATTCATTGCGTTTATTTAAGTAATTCTAAATCTTTCAGTTTGATTAAGATATATAATTCAAGAGAAACAATAGAGCATTAGTGTAATATTGTTAACATAAACTTTTATGAAAAAAATTAAATTAAGAAATGAAATTTTTATGTCATTCATTTCGAGTTTTATTTTGTCTATTTATCATAAAAGACGACAGATCATTTTTTATCTACTTTTTTTTCAGTCGGCATTTTTGCTATAATTTATCAAATTGTTTCTTACTATATTTCTTATAAGTTACAGTATAATAGTATTATCGTTAAGTTTTGCTATTATAATAGATCTCTTTTCAGCTTCTTTTTTGTTATATAAATGAAAGTTTATAAATTTGATCATGAATACTATCATACACTTTAAATATGAAAAACAAAGATTTTTTGTATAAAAATATATAATTTACTGCAGTAAAACAACCAACTTTGCTTTAATTTTTAGTTTATATAGAAAATTGTATCAGATAAAATATCACTGTTTGTTACGAAAAAAAGGTTATTTATACCGATATCTTAGAAGAAATATAGTATTATCACTGAAAGAGACGATATTTTCATTACTTGTTCTATATTAATATGGCAAACAAGTTAAATTTTACATTTTTTTAAAAAAATTGAGTTTTTTACAATTAACCATACTGTACTTCTTATATAAATCGTGTAGTATAAACTATAACACTACTGCTAAGTTTTTATCGATATATTTTCGTTACGGAAGCCGGAGTTTTAAAAACGAAAATATTTTCGAAAGTTATTGCGTTAATATTGAACATTTTAAAAGAAACTTTAAGAAGATTAAAGCATCGATCAATATTTTTGTATTTTATTTATATTTTCTTAAACAGTATTGAAAATTAAAATAGTGTAGGATAATCATTAAACAATTTAAAGAAATTATGGATGTGAAACATATATATTTATGTTTTTAAAATAACAGTTAATTATTTTGAGAAAAAGCAATATATAAATTTATTTATTAATCTATACTGGGTGTCTAATATTTGTATATAGGGAGTTCAATGATAAAATTTTCAAAAAGCTATAAATTTTTCTTAATTATTATTGAGATAAAAATTTAGATACAAAAACTGTTCCGCATTAATATGTGCATCCAATGAGAATATTTTTAATGACATACAATGATATTAAAGTACTAAGAAAAATTAAAGGAACAAAAAAAAATTGTGATTTTTGGAGAACTATATTTCTGTGAAAAAAGATCGTATCGAAATTGTAAAAAAAGCATCTTGAAGCTTAAAAATTCTAGTTTTCAGATCTTTTAAACAAAAATGTTTAAGAGTAACAGTTATTGAGTAATTTGGAGGAATATCAAACTCGTGGATTCAAAAAAAAAAAATGCGAAAATTTACAAACATTTTTTTCGCGCTATTTCTCTAAATTACTCGATAACTGTCTCTGGTTAAAAGACCTGAAAACTAAAATTTTCAAGGTTTAAGATGCTTTTTTTTTTTCGATCTCGATACGACCATTTTTCACAGAAATATAGCTCTCCAAAAATCACTAGCAAATGCAAAATTTTTTTTTTGCTACCTTAATTTTTTGCAGTAGTTTATTACAAGTTACAGGTAAATTAAAAGTGTCTTGTAAAATGGAACAAATAACTTTTTAACACTTTTTATTCATTTTATTTTTATTTTAATGTAAGGAAGACTAAAATAAGAGAGAATTATTTCGAAATAAATACCAAAATTTGACATAAAAATAAGGCAGACCTATTTAAATAAAAATTGTGAAGTGTAGCTTAAAAATTATAATTAAATTTATATGAATAAAGAAAACTCAAATTAAAGATTGTATCGATATTGTATTTTATTTATTTTTAAATCTAAGTTAAAATTACAAGAAAACTCGTAAATACACGATCTGAGGTAATGTCAAGTAAATTATAGTTATTTGTATTATTTTGTACGGTAGTCTTTTTTTTTTTAATTTACCTATATCTTGTGACAAGATTGTTGTATGTCATTAAAAAAAAATATTATTGGTTGCACATATTAATTCTAAGTTATCTTTGTATTTAAATATTTATTTTAAGATAAATAGAGAAAAAAATATGGTGTAATAAAAACTTTTGTATTGGATTTCCAACGTAACAAAAAAAATAGACACTCGATATATATGCAAACGTTGGAATTTTAATTAAATGAAACAATATTACAGCTTTGGCAACATGTGTTTTTACTTTTTATTTATTTATATTAAAGTTTTACATAGCTAATGTTTACCAAATACATGTTCATATTGACAGTTATCTGATGAAATTAACAAAGTTAAATAATTTTCAAGACATTTTCTGTAATAAGAAAAGCTATTAATTGTCATACGCTAGAGAGTTATGAAATATCTTTTATTAAAACGTTGAGCAAATAATTCATGAAGAATGTGGGAAAATATCGAAAATAATTTCTTGTAAATGAAAGAATAAAAGAGTAGTTGTCAAAGTAAGTTCGTGGCTCCTCCACCAAAATGTACATCACCGTTAATTGAAATAACGTCAAGCTGAGTAAGAGCAACAGCATAATAACAAGCCCCGAAAAAATTTCATCCACATGAACATCAAAACAGACAACATCAGCCCCCAATTCAGTTTTATTACAGACATGCGCAATTGTCAGTCGGCCACTACGGCCAGGGTCGCGCGTTTTGGTGCCGCGCCTCTAGTACGTCGCACGTTGTCGTTCGCGCCGGGTTTATCACATCCTCTCTACCCTATACTCAAACTGTTAGAACAACGCACGCGATCTGCGAATTTCCACATTCAGAAGAAGCGACAAGTTGCTTGTTCACTTACATTAAAGTAAGTTTGTTGTTCACCATAAAATGATTGCTTTTTATTTTTGTTTTCTTTTTCTAAATAAACTATATATTTCTATTTCATGCTTTTGATGGATCTTTCTTCATTTCTTATTTACTTTTAAAACATTGTTTCCATGTCTTTGTTTACTTTAAAAGCAACTATTATACCTAAAAATAAAAGTTAAATGTCTGTTTTATTAAAAAATCTACTATTGCATAACTTTTGAAATGATTGAAAACTAAAACTTTTGTTATACTTATAATATAATATAAATAATTAAATAATATAAAAACTGAAATATTAAAATATAATTTTCTCATTCACAAAGTATAGAAACAATTGTTCATTTGTAATATTCCAGTTTAAACACGTTTTAACATATCAAATATGAATTATATTATATTGTGTAAAATGTTTATTAATGTTAACTTTTGTTTTAACAATGGATATTGTATATTATGTACATAATAACAATATAATAATCTGTGTTTCGGAATAGTTTCGTTGGAGCTTAAATTAAGTTAATTTTTAATTATGAAAAAGTGGTTAAATATAATATAAAAAGAGGGTAAAAAAAGAAACATTTTTGGAATCTTATAAATTGAAAAATTCAAATATTTTGGTTTGTGGGTATATTTTTAACAGATATTTATCATCAAAAATGTTAAAAATTTAATGAATTTTTGAATACTTGTCAATTTAAAAGTCCTACGTTTATTATAATATAATAAAATAATATTTGGAACATCATAGTAATAAAAAACTTTAAAATTATGATAAAATGCAAAGTTTATATTAAAATACACTTAAAAATAATTATTTAATATATTCAAACTTTTTATGCATTGTCAAAATTATTTACTTAACAATTAATTTAATGCACCGTCAAATCCCTTCATTTATGAAATTAAAAATATGTTAAGCACCATTTTGTGTTTTTAAAAAAGTGCAATACGTAACAATATACGCTTTAATATATTCGTTTTTGAAAAGGATTCGCCTAGAGCTATATTAAAATTTAAAATTTGTTGCATAAATTTAACATTTTTCTCTCGGTCTTGTTTCTGTACAGAACTACGGGTATACCCTGATTTACATACTTATGTAAATCTTAAACTATCTCAACATCTATAACAATAGCAAGGTTGGGGCTTTAACTAATCCATTTTAGCACAATTGTGACCTATAAAAGCAAATTCACAATAATGAATTTATTTACAAGAAATAATTTTATAATATTAATAATAATACTTGAAAATTAGTTCAGTGGTTTTAATTAATTAATAAAAAAGTTTATATTTAACGTAAATATTTAATTTATTATCATTTTGTTATGAGTTTTATAATTTGTTATTTCAGTTTATATTAGTTTATAATTTTAGTTTTATTAGGTTATAAATTTAAAACTATATTATATATTTTATGTGGTTAAATACTTTTATTGAGGGTAGATAAAAATTGTGATTTGAAAAAAAAAATTCAAATAATCGATTTTTCAAATTTAAATCAGATTTTTTTAAATTATTTTTTGAAGTGCGTACAAACGGGTACTTTGAATTAAATTTTTGAATATCATGAATACTTCAAAGTTATTATTCAAAAATATATAAGAGTTTGATTAT
>CM008235.1:6269152-6289235 GCA_002278615.1 Pogonus chalceus
CTGTAGGATAAAATATATACATGAGTATTCGAAGCCAATTATTTCATAGAATGTATATTTTATATATTGTATTAGCCAGGTACAGTGTATTGAGTGGTCATTCTTATGATCTAATATAAGCGAAAAGTATAATAGACTGCAGGCATTTTTTAAATATTAATAAATATGCTGAAATTATGCATTGCGCAGTATATTCTCTTAATTTAGTCAGGCATAACAATTTAAAAAATTTGTATTCAACAAGATGATCTGCGCATTATAAAGCTATATAAGCTTTAGAACATGATTACAGCAGAAATCTTAATTATCTAAAATTATTTTTCTGCATACTTGATATGTAATAGATCAATTTATTAACTTGTTCTGTGTACTTGCCTAATTTTAGGTAAATAATAATATGTCAAATTGACAGGCGGGATTTAATGAACAGCTGTGCTGTGAGTTTTAACGGTGCAAACATACGACCTGACGTCTATTGTTACGTATGTTGATAGTTTTCTCTTTGATTATTTAAATACTTGCACTTATAATTAACAAATTGTTTATTTAGAAAAAATAAGAATAAGCAACAACAGGTATACAATAATATAAATAATTTATAAATGTAAAATAATGTTTAAAAGTGCCAAAATCACGAACTTCACATAAAAAACTTGTCGTTAGAATATGTTAACTATTAATATGATTTTAACACCCGAAAAATGTATTTGTCGTTAAAACTTAATGTTTAACACTGAGCTGTTGGAAGTTATGAATAATACTTCCAACTGTAGATTATATTCTCTGTTGAGAATTATGAGTTAATACTTTCTGTTGAGAGTTGATAAATTATACTGAGTTGATAAGTAGTATGTAACTAAACCGAGTTGATAAATTATACTGAGTTGATAGTATGTAACTAAACTGAGTTTTGAATAATACTTTATATTAAGAGTTAATTAATTAGACTCTTTTGCTAAATATGAAGTTATACTGTATGTTACGAGTTAAGAAATTATACTAACTATTTTTAGGGAAAAAACTCTTGAAATTAACTTTAAAACAACGCCTACAAAAAGTAGGGAACCAATCCAGGGTGATTTTGAACCCACCCTGCTTGATTCTGCACGCGGTGGAAAAGTTCTTAGAAGGCGCCAAAAATGCAGCTGTACGCCATAAAGTGGGAATTTTGGGATAATCTATTACGACGAAATTGTGATTAAAGCACGTAGACAAATCATAAAAATAAACATAAATTATATGGTACATACAATATAAAAATTAAATAATTAAACAATAAAGCTGGAGTCCAGATGTCTGAGAACAGACAGCCTAAATACATGTCTGAACATCTATCGTTAAAATATTAAAAGAATATAATTTAAATTTAACAATAAAATAACTTAAATTTACATGATAATTTTAATTATTTTTAATAAAACTTATACATACGATCTTTATTTCAATTTTCGCATGATTTTATTATAGAAGTTATCATAAATATAAAAAATTTGACATTTATAGTTTTGGGTTGTATGTCAAAAATTCTTCTGGAACGACGGGTGCATTTTCATTTTATTATTTGTTTCCATAGTTTCAATAATGAATAGGAAAGCGATACAATTTCTTAAAATATAGTTTCATTATAAAATTAATTTTTTCATTAAAAACAATCTTCTCAAGGATACGGAAAAATATCTTGCGCCCTACGGGAATCTAACAGCATATTACATCCCTCAGCTTTTATTTCCCTCGCTCACTACGTTCGCTCGTGCATCAGAAATCTTCGGGATGTAATATGTCTTTATCTTCATTGTGACGCAATATACTATTTAAAAGTTGCTGAAATCCAGGTTGAAAATAAGATGCCAAGAATTTATTTAATAAATAAATTAAATTAGAGTTTGTGATATTGACAAAAGTATTGAAAGAAGTTCTAGAGCGTTTTCATAAAACCAGTAAAAAATTGAATACTTCTGAATTAGATGTATATAAAGGATGTTATTTAATTACATCATTGAATTCATTATATAAAAAAAAACATTTACATCTAAAAATCGTATATATAAGCTAAAGCGTTAAATATGTCCGAATATATATAAAAGTAGTATTGTAATGTAAACGAAAAAAATAAAAACTGGACGCGAAAATAATAGAATAAAAATATTTAAAAGATTAAATTGTTTAACAACTCAGATAAAAAGTAATAAAATTTATGAAAAAAAAAAAAAATTGTAAAAAGATTAAAACTCCTAACCAATTAGACAAGAAAAAATTTCGAAATCGATGAAGAAAATCTTCAAGCAATAAAAGCGAAATATAATGATGACTATATTTGAGTTCGTAGCAATTTGTGCAATTTATTTTTTAAGGGTCCCCTAAGAAATTTTAGCTTTAGCCCCTTAAGTCCGTCATGTAGAAAAAACATTCTTGTTAAATATTTACCGATATGATTTCGTTACAGTAGCTGAAGTTTTGAAAGCAAAAAATAATTGCTATAATAATAAAAATATTAGAAGTAACTGCGTGAAAATAAAAAATAAATAAAAAAATTGACTTTATTTAATTTATTAAAAGAAATATTAAATTTATATTTATACGTACATCATTTATTTATTTAAATATTATTGATTAAGAAAAAAGATGAAAATTTATTTTAATAATCATCGGTTATTACAACCGCTTTGACTGTTTCTATGTTTTATCGTTATAGCCGGTTTCTACAGTATACACAACGTATTAATTTTGCAATTTTTAAATAACCTTAAACTTAATTTTAACTTGTAAAAATATACTTTTACTCGCTATCGAAACCTATTGTTTATTTGTTTCTAAATTCTGATCTCTGTTTAATCTTTAAGTGACCACATTGATGACTAATCATTAACGATGTTATAAACATATTAAAATAACTTTTTATTGCATTTTCTTCGTTCTACTAAGATCATAAAATGTAAATGTCAAATAAAATGTACCGAAGGGTAGCAAATTCATTAATATTAATTATGTGAGGAAATTTTGTAACGGTAATATAATCTCGTATTTTATTGCACCTCTTAAAAGTGAAAGGTAATTTTATTCAAGATGTACTTTCTTTCTTTCGAACACTAATTCCAAATACATTTCAGTGTTTAATAATTCATAGCCATTGACCTTACAACATGAATGTCTCTGTAGATCGATTAAGTATCCGTACGTATATTATACAAGTTCACATGTTATACTTTTTTTTTTGTATCGATAACAAAATTGTAATTTATTTATTATTGTTATTTCATATGAATGAACTTGTTTGCTGGTTTATTTTCTATTCTATTATTGTTCTATTTAAAGTTAATTTTTTATTGAATTATTTATTATGAACGTCTTGGACAGATGTTTTGTTTCAGTGTATTGCAGTGTGAAAATATTTAATTATATGTAATATATCGTTTGGGCGAAGTTGTATTAATTATATGCTTCATTTCTAAGAAAAATATTTTTGTTTATTTTAATAAATGCAACATTAAATATTCAAAATGTAAATATACATTTTTCATTTGGCTTTTTTTATATAAAAAGAAAAACAATATTATCTTTAATATTTAATTTGAAATTATATTTCTTAGAATATTTTCAAAATTTTATACTCTTGAAATCATTTGTAACAACTATCGTTATAATAGTATTATTATATTTTAATTTCGTCGAAAGATATCGCTTATAGTGACGATTTTCTTATTCATGCATCTAAGTTCAAATTTACGTTGCTGCTTGTTGTACATTAATATGATCAGGAATTATGTCTAATTATATACTCATCGCCACGAAACAATGTAATTGCATAATCATTGTATGTTTATATGGTACCGCCCAGTGATCTGAAACGTTTTGTGTGTTCCAAAAAAGCCATTTTTGTTATATAAACTTTGTAAAAAAGTAACAAATATAGAGTCGTCGCCACGAATCAATGTAATTACATAATAATAAGCAAATACTTTACTTCGATATACGTTATTATATTTTTTTATGTTCTTAACGCTTAGTTGACAAACATACTTCTCAATAATATGAAGTACGTCGTAACTCTATTCCAAAAATTATGTATACAGTGTACGCAGATTTTATTTACATTGGTTACTTCTTTACAAAGCGTTCATGTACATAACAACAATGGTCTTTTTCGGAAAACATAAAACGTTTCAGATTGCGGGGCGGTACCATGTAAACGTACAATGATTACAAAATTACATCATTTCGTGGCGACGACTATTAACAAAACCTGCATACACTGCAAAAATAATTTTTCAAATAAAGTTGCGACATACTTCACATTAAAATGAAGTAAAAAATCTTTTTATTATGTATTTACACTGATTCGTGGCGACGTTTATAATTTTACATTTCTTAAATAAAGTCTTAGCATTTTACGGTAAATAACACTTTACTTATTATTAGTATTGTGTGGAAAAAAACAATAACATTACCGTTTAATTTTTCTTGATATAATTTCGTTACAGACTCCTGGACCTTTAAAAGCTTTATACGTTTTACAAAGGTATTACATAATTATAAAAATACTAGAAGTAGCGTTATGAAATATAAATAGAAATATTTTAAAGATTAATATTTCATTTTATTAAAGAAGTATTGAAAACAAAAATAGTGTATCTAAACATTGAGTTAATAAAATATTTTAGAAAATCTACGAATATGAAATTTTAATTTCTTATTGTTAGTACGTATGTATACTATTCTGAATTTAATAGAAGATATAAATATAAAAATTTTTACCGAGTTATCTTTAACAATTTAAAATAAAAAATTAATTGAAAAATCTGATGTATTGTTTTCATAACAAGAAAATAAATATGTTTTTAAATATACCTGCAAAGCTATATCCCCATAACTATAATCATAATGCAAAATAGCCCATAAAATCTTATACCAACCATATTGGTTATAACTTTAACCGTAGTTAAATATACATATAAAATAGCTTGTTTAATATTACTTAAATAATAACAATTTTTTTAGATTCAATTTTTATTCTGCAATAAATTTTAAAATAATATACTAGACTAGAAGTGCATATTTTAGTGCACTTTGTAGATGAAATAAAAAATATAATTTCCTGTAGAAGTTTTATTCAAATTTATAGACTTATAAAGTAATTTATTACATGAATATAAATCTTTTCTTTTTATTAAAGAAGTAATTTAGATGATTTCTTGCTTAAAGCTGCTCTTATTAATGTTACCTTATAATTTAACCAGTTTCTCATGTAATGATTTGTAACCTGTTTGATAAAAAATATATTGGAAATAATGTTTATGTTTATATCACATCAAATGTGTATTGGTCAACCATATTGGTTTCAGAATAAAGATATTTCTTCCAAACAAACAAAAATGAATACGAACAAGACAATAAATAACAATTGATAACGGTAACATATGTTCAGAGCCGCAGTATGACAGTAAAAAAGTGCTTTTATCTTTTATTGAATTTCATTGACAGTTCTCGTGCAGAGTAATTTTTAGCAATGAGTAAACTTCAACTGAAGAGAAATGTTTGATTCGTTGCGACATCTGGTGCGAATTGGAATTTCTGTCCGTGGAATAAACTGAAATGGACGAATTTAGGAGATGAAGTTTTTACGTGCTTTGCACGGTGAACTTTTATCTGTTTTAGATCATTTCGGTTTAAAAAACTTTTAACACTTATAATGGTTGGTTTTGTTCTTTCTTCCCACTATCTGTTAACTTTGAAAATACATTTGTAAGTGTTTTTAAAATAATGTTTTATTTAAGAAAGAGACATGGCGTATATGAATTTCTTTGTATTAATATATTGTTGGTCTTTTGTGTTACTGGATACAATGAAGTCATACACTAAACCCTTGCTGCTTTGTATTCAAAACGATTCTACCCAGCAGTTAAATTTACAAGATCTACATAAATATTTAAAGTCGTAACGAAATATGTAGCGAATAATATAAATTAAATTGAATATATTTCATTTATGAATGAATTCTTTTTTTTTAATAATACTTAGTATTGTCACAATAAATAAAAACCTGTAAAGACATTTTTTTTCTGTTCTTCTCCCACTTACCAAATCGAATGGTTTAACATCACTCTCTAAAAAATATCTTTTGAATGACCTCGAGTTGGTTGTTGGTTGTGATTAGTGATGTGCCGAATCGTTAAAAATAGAAATCCGCGGATACGGATACGAATACGAATCACTGATGTCTAGATCCGCGAATACGGATACGGATACGGATCTCAATTTTCTTAGTAAGAAATAGTTACTCAATTGGTGTCCAGTGCGCATGACCTTTAACCGACAGTTTACGCTTTGCTTTAGAGACATATTTATATATTAATAAGCAAATCATAACGAATTGTGATTGATATTATTACTTTTAAGTACTTTTGGGGAGATTTTAGTAACTCAGTACCAAGAATGTTAAAATATTTAATTTTTTAAATATAAATGTACCAAATATGTGATTTTAAGAAATGAAAAACATTTAAAGTGAAATTTAATAGTATATTTCACTACTACCTAATCACCTATATTTAGAATTTCGGATATGTAATGAAATTAATTAATATAAAAGATCCGTTCAAGATCCGCTAAAAATTAACGGATACAGATACGGATACAGATCTTTCTTCTTCCTCGGATATCCGCAAATACGGATACGGATACGGATATCCGGCACTTCACTAGTTGTGATCATTAGTTTCAATTTTTTTGTGATATTTACTAGATGTCACATTGTCATATTCACCAAAACACTGAATAAAAGCTGCACGAGCAACGCTGGTAAGAGTAGCTATTACACTGTTTTAATATAAAGTTAGATATTTTACTACCCACCGTCACAACCAACTACGATTCATAGTCATTGGAACTGAATTCCGAGTGTCGCAGGCCTGGTATTGTTTCAAGATTATTACTAAAAGATATAATGAATTATTGTCATATGTAAAATTAAATAATAAATTTATTTAGTATTTTCAACAAAATATTATAAAAATTGCGATCTGTTACTTCAAAATAAATATTAGTAGAATGTAGTGAATTAGGAAAATTAAATTGAAAAGAAGAAATCATTCTTTCAAACAATGCGTTGAAGATATAAAATAAAAATAAAAATTTTAAAATGTTTTTAAAATATTAAATGTAAAAGTTGAAGTGAAATAATTATTTAAACATACTGAGTCAACAGAGTTATGGAAGTATATACAGGCTGGGCTATTTTAAAGAATCTCCAGGAATAATGTTCTTACCAAAAGCTATGAGTTTTTATTGAAGGGGTCTCAAATTATTTTCACCCACATTTCTTTGGAGTGGAGGCGTGAGTAATTTTTGAAATCTTAAATGATAAGCCACATTTTTTATTGCAGATTCCGATAGAACATAAGAATTTTTTAGAAAATATTTTTTTTATATAAAAATGCATTAGAATGAAAAATTAAAAAAATAAATTCTTGCGTGCATTTTCTGCATTAAATTGATGAATTTTTTGTTTTTTGAATTTTATGGATGTTCAATTTCAATAAGACCACCTCTTTTTCAAAAAAAAAAAAGAAAGAAATTTGTCTTTTTTAGGGCCTTTTGTAAGAAATTGATTTTATTTCCCAATACACTAGTTCATTTTATATGCTTTATTGGAATCTGCAATAAAAGGGCTACCATTTAAAATTTTGAAAATGATTCATGGTTCTACCCCCACGAAGATTAAATAAATTTGACAGCACTAGATGAACCCCCCCCCCCATATGTAACTTTTAGTGAGAATATTTTTTCACACACCACATACTCATAGAGATTGTTTAAAATGTATATATTAATAAAAAAAAAATTAAAAGTTTCTTAAACAAAGATTGAATCAGTGATGCTATTGGTATGAAAAATAAATATAAAATATCAATATTTTTGGATTTTCTAATATTTTCTTTGCGTTTATAAAAATTATTAAAAGAAAATAATATAAAAAGAGTACTGAATATTATTTCAAAATATTCAAATAATATCAGACAATAGAAATAAAATTTCTTTAGCCAAATAAAAATGAGAAATATTTCCAACTTATATGAGCACAGTTTTAGACGCCATTTTATTATTAATAACTAGAAAATAAATATCAATTTACTAAACTCAACTAAGAGTCAGACTAAATATTAAGTAATATTATAACATAAAGTAAATATTAATACATATAATCAGAACAAAACTTTATATAGAACATACAAGTTAATAAAGTTCAAAATATTTTGTTAAATTATTGATAAGACTGATAATTGTGTTACCGTATAAACGTTAATACTTAATAACATTACTTTAGTGAAATTTCCTTAAAAGTTTACACCAAAAGCATTAAAGTAAATTTCAAGTCTCAAAGTGTATGAGATAGGAATATGAGTGCGATACGAAGACTTTAGTAACCGCTATTTATTACCTGTGACCCACATTCTACATTTACCTTTTTCCAACATATTAGACCATTACCCTGTTTGTAATACACATAAGTAGTATTACCCTTTTGCGACCAATACATTCACATTCTCTTTATAAGATTCTCATCTCTTTTTATTGTGGCATAATTACAACGATAATTGTTTCTTAAACAATGCAGATATCACCACTCACTAAACAATATTATTCATATTTTTAAATAATATTTGAAGAAACAAATTCTATCAAGTAATTATAACTATAATGGTACTCCTGATAAAGTTTATCATGTTTGAGTTAAGTTTATTAACTTTTAAATTACATTTTTGTTTCACAAAAACAGTTCAAATTATAATTAAAATACCGCATTTGTTTAGATTGTTAATTCTTTTTTTAAAAGAAATTTTTATTACTTTTATTTTCAACGAATTTTAAGTAGAATAACATTTTCAGATTTTAATTTTATTATTAACTCGTTTGAGGTATGTATGAAACATTTAGAAACAAAAATATTATCTAATTATTTCAAAATATTTGATAAATCCTAATGTAACTTAATTTAAAATATTTTCTTGTTTTAAACATATAGTTTTTTGCAAAAATTTTGTTATATATGAAGCTAAAACTTTGAATGACATAAGCATTTTTATATTCTTTATTAAGGAGGTATTACTGTTTAGACAGCGTGATAATTTTTCAGGAATTTTTTTTTTTTGGGTGATCTTGCGGCTCTTTGTAGTTATTTTTTTCTACAGTCGCTATACAAAGTAGGTATTTTGCGCTCTCTTTTGTCAACACAAAATGTTACTTTGTCGCTCTAGAGCGAAAAAGTAGAAAAAACGCTCGCTAACGTTACCTACACGTTTATTACCTTCACAAGTCAATCTGACATATAATTGCTCAGTCGGTACATTACATAACTTAACAAAATGTCCTGCTATGTAAAATTTATTATTTTTTGTTATAGTTGCTGACTCCATTGTGGCGACTGTTGAAAAAATCTTGTGTGTGTTTCGAGCGCAAATGAACATTGTCGATTTCAAGAGACTACCGCGCTCCTAAGTCGCGCGGCAACAACCTTTCAATCGACAATGTCCCACTTTGCGCTCTTAATACACAAATAACTATTAAAGGCCTGGTTTGACTTCTAATGTAACTACATTTTTAAATAAGGCCATACCCGCCGTGTTTTTTATTATGCCCAAAACCTTCTCTCCGGTTCTGTGATTTGAAACCTAAAATTAAGTAGCAGTCAATGATCTGTATTAAATTATCTGGAGTTTGGACCATAGACAATGTAAAATCTTTATAATCAACAAAATGGCGACCATCCGAGAAAATGTTTGATTTTTGCTTCTTTTTTTCTGAATTCAAGGCGTTCGAATGAATGATAGTTGTCCAAACTCCAGAAAACATAATGGAGATCAAGATTCTAAAAGCTCGAGTAGATAAGTCTTATAGTTTCTGAGAAATATTTCCGGCCAGCGAAAAAAAAGTGATTTCGATAAATTTTGATACAAGATTTAACCTTTTTTAGAGATTCTTACTTTTAGTCAGCAATACCAGCTCCGTACAATAGGCTCTCCTTTGTCTTGAAAAATTATGAAACTAGACACAATAAAGTTTTAAAAAAAGAAAAAAAAAATTTTTTTTGTCTTTTAAAATTTGCAAAAATCCTATGAAATAGTAGCAGTATTAAGCTTGGGCTTTAAATATATAGTACGTATGTATTTAAAATAGTACTTAGAACGTGCAAGTTTTACATTAATAGAAAGATAAGTATATCAGTAAACATTCTTTTACAAATTCTAAAATAGTAAATACACCAATAAGCTTAAAACTTTGAATACGTATGTATTATTATATTTTCTATCGAATTTTCTAGTAAAAATAATATGTGTTTACAATAATCTCAAAAAAACAATTAGGCTAATAATTTTGCATATATTTATATACATTTTTTATCAATTTAATTATAAAAACATTAATTATAATATAAAATTATTTAAAAAAAAAAAACATATTTGATAACTTATTTTTATTTTATACAACAATTCATCTACAATGTTTATAATTGTAAAATACTTTTCAACAACAACAATAATAAAACTCACATATAGATAGTTTTATGGGACATAGTTCAGTTCACAAAATGCAATTATAAATAAATTGCACAAAGGCTGAAGTATGAAAGCAGAAAACCGGACATGGATGTTTCAGCATCATAACACAATATATTCAGATTGTTTATGTGATCCTGTAGCAATATTTCAGCAATATTACATCAATATAGTAACAAAATTACAGTCACCTCACGGACGATACTCATAAAATATAAAATCAATATTAATCATAGCATGATTTTGTTGTTATATGTAGTATATATTCTCTTCTAAGAAAAGCTTTTTGAATTCTTCTCCAATAATGGGTTTCGGCTGCGAAATGACAATCGCGCTGTATTGATCTCATGACTGGGATATTTGAAAAACTACGTTTTCGTTTTATACATACAAATATTGCTTGTTGTACGATATAAATTATCAGGTGACATTGCTAGGTAAGATAAATGCTTTGAATGTCGATAGACTGAAATGAAAGCAACAGAATTCAGAATAATGGAGAAAACTTTTGACACTTTTAAATTATGCTTCAAAACTTTCCTCCTCTTCTTCTTCTTCGTTTACTCCTTTAAAGGTTTCAAGCACTGGATCATATTAAATCCAACATTTAAAGAATTTGATTTTCAATCTTGAATATTATTTTTATGATTTAGTGATTGGTATATTTAAATTTCATAACTTTTCATAGCTCATTAATTTTTTATTAGAAAACATAACCAAAAAATAATATAGTAATTTAAAAATTTAACTTTTTTCATTAAATGAAATTAATGAGAATACTTTTTTGGTTTTTTGGAGAATCTGGTAAACGGATAATTACAAAGACAGTTTAAAAAGAACAAAATAAATGAACTTTGTTCTCAATAGAATAAAATCTGTTTGAAGTTAAATTTATCATTAAAGTTTTTGTTCATTTTCAGTAATTTTCACATAAATCAGTAGTTTAAAAACTGTTACAATTTTTGAAAATAAACGAAAATAATTTTATGTTGCATCAATATTATTTTAAAATTTTTAATTTGTTCANTATGATGTTAATTCATTATATAAACTAGTATTAATATATTGTATACTTAAATAGTTTCACGTATCATTCGAACACTTAAAAATCTTACAGCGAGCTATAGTCTACTTTTATTCCAAATGTATATTTTCAAAGAATGTATAATGCGACAGTGATTATCAGGATAATTTAGATGTATGTAACTTTTATATTCTTTTATTCATTGTTCTATCTGTTTGGTCGATATTTTTTTAGCTTATACAATTTTTTCACCGTGTTTGCTCAAGAAACATTTCGTATCAAAAATTGAGAATATAAGGCAATATTCGAAGAACGAGACAAATTACTAAAGAGCCAAAAATGGTTCATTCAATTACAATGAAACTTACACTACTTTTTACATAGGCTTTAAAAAGAATGTAACCCGGTTCAGAACAAATGCAAATCAGGGTGTTTCTTTGAACTTGTGTCAACTGACTTGAAATCTATTTCGAACACGTTTTGCGATAATTCAGCATGTCATGAATTATAAAAAGCACGGTTTCAACACTAACATTACACAAATGAGCAATTTGGGAAATTTTGATTCGCCTATCTCCGAAAACAAAACCATTTATGCAATTTTGCATCACGGTCATCCAGAGCAATGGAAATCAGTGATATTTTTATTCATTTTAAATTATTCCAACCAATTATACACGTTATTGAGACTTTTTCAATATACTTAATATTTTAGAGTAAATTTTTGCCGCTTGTAAACCTTTGAATAGCAAAAATCTTATCAGTGAATGTAGCTCCCCCAGCATACATGTTTTAAGCGCAATTGACATTTTAAAAATTGTACAAAAATGATTATGCTTCCATTTATTTAGATCGAAAATCCAAATGAATGTATTTGTTGGAAGAAGCTTGATGTTTTCGAATTTTGGTAATATAGATTTAGGGTAAACTGTATCTTTAAGCACTTAAGATAAGACCGAAAGATAGTTTTCGGTAGTTGAAGAAAGTAACATATTTTTTAGTCGGGAACAGAACTTTGAGACGGATAGGAATATATGTATATTAGTTAAGAAGATTTGTTTATTGTCGTACGGTTGTTTTAGTTGTAGTGCACTTCATATTTGTAACAAGTTACTTGTTTTGACATGTTTTTGTTAATATAGATTTTCATATAATATTCATTTATTTAATATGTAATTTAGTGTAACGTGTTCATAAATATAGTTTTTAGTTATATGTGTTTAGAAGTGTATTTCACAATAAACTTCTTAAAATAAATTTAATGTTAATTATAAAGAACCTGCATATGCAATAGTATTACGGGTAGTTGTACTGTTGCATAGATTTAACAGTATTCTTAAAGTTTCTAACTTAATCCTTAAAAATTGTATTGCCATTGAATGAACTGTTTTTTCTCTACATCAATTTGTTTCGTCAATTATTGAAAATCTCTCGTATTAGTATATATAGGTCACAATTTATTTAACAAATAATACAAAATTTATCTAAACAATATTTTTTAACTTTTCGAATATATAAAATTAGTCGAAACTTTTATTTTATATTAAAATTATAAATCTTTTTATAAACTAAACAAATAAAACTAAAAAAAAAAAACAAATTTTATATATTTACCAGTTTTACTTACAGAAAAAAAAAATCAAAATTAAAAAATTTCAAATGATTCTACATAAAAACTGTGTACGTAGTGTATTGTCAAATAAAATAGTTAAGTATATATAGCATAACGTGATATACGAGAATTAGTAAATTAGAAGCATATTAGATTATTCGAAATGCATTGTTCTAATAATTCCATTGTCTTGATAAATACATGCACCTCCTGTTTGATATACACCCACTGTGTCCTAGTTGTAAAGCGAACATTACCCGATTAGAAATTACAACAATATTATTATTGATTAATTGTCTACACAGTTAACAGAATGGGTTAGAAATTTAATTTTCCTCCCTCATGAAAAACCAATTATCGAACTTGATTACAAAATTTATTTACAAATATATCGAATCGCAAATTACTTTTTTATCATTAAAAACTTTAAGAAGAAACTTTAATTTCGTTTATTGTTGATTAATTTTATTTTAATTAAAAAATGTAGAATATTAATTGGCTTTTTATTACTTCAGCGTAAGAATAAATCCAATTTTCATAAGATTTATATGTTTAGTGTACGAAATAAACTTTATGTGTTTACTTTTTATAAATAACTGTTGATATAATTTTATAATTTAATTTTAAATACATACATTAATGACCCGAATATCATAAATGATATAGCTAGTTAGTTAGCCCCAATAGAGAAATAGTTTCATCCTTCTATTTGTATAATTGATTGGTATTGATAAAATACAACTCCAAGCAACATAGAATAACGCGCTGTATATATAATTCCAATTAAATCACCTACTCACGTACATAAGCAACTAACTAAATTTCTTTGGGTCCTTTACATACAAGCAAGCACATGCGCCATCTTGCCCTTGTCCACTAAAGTCCTCTTAACTTCAATTTCAGTCGTCTTCTATGGTTGACTAATAACTCATGTAAATACAGCTCTCTCATTATGAAGACTTATATGTTCATATGTATACAAAACAAGAAATACAACTCGACTACTAAAATCCTGCTATACAAGGATCAAAATTAATTATGTGTATTTAGTGACTTCTCTGTGTTATATTACACAATCATTATATTTGGAAGAACGTTCGTGGTTTTATAATTTCGGTTTTGTTTATATATAATGCAATATAGATTATAACTGTTATAGAAATTTCATGTAATTTTAATGAACTATAAATATTAATTTACGTTCCGGTAGTTTATTTTATTCAGGGTAAATTTTAACTTGTATAAACTTGAAAGTTATATTCAAATAACATGAAACATTCTGAAATATCTTCAACAATTTGTAAAATTACTTTAATTTGATAATTAAAAACAAATATGTTCCTTCATCTATATTCTATTCAATACATTTTATAAATCTCAATACAATACCAAAAAATAAAAATAAAATTTATTTAAAAAAAAAAAAACCAAATAAAACAGAAAAATATATTTGTCTCTTATTTTACGCAAGATATCGGTTCCATATGGATTTATTTTACGCAACTGAAAATTACAAAAATAATACTGGATATAAATACTATTATGAGTTATATATTTTAAATTGAATCCTATTAAAATGGAACTTTAAAAAGTTATTAAAAAATAAGAGAACTTAAAATATTTTATTATAAAGAGGGACTTCGGAAACTGTAGAAGCTATAAAGTCGATTAAATAAGCAATATTATATAGTTTTTAGTTCTTGAAACTTATTCAAAAAAGATGAAAATCGCGACATACATATATAAAAAAGAATGTTTCAATTAAAACTTATGGCTGGTAACGACTTACAGTTGACTCTTTCTAAAGGTGCTCTGCGTAAAGGTGCTCGCTCTCTCAGAGTTACAGGATACATTGCGTAAAGGTGTTCGAATATTCCCTTACTCGCATTCACGAGCGACAAATCACAATTCAGAGTAATGTATGATGGGGAGAGCACCTTTAGACAACGATCCTGTCCCGACAGAGCACCTTTAGACAGATTCGAATATATCTTGTAGGTTTATAGAGAATAAGAGGTTATAAAATATGTCCAATCAAATTTTGATATAGGATCACATTATTTTGACACACTGTTATATACTGAATAAATCAAATTGTATCTATAGATTTGACAAAAAATAAGAATGATGATGACTTTTTTTTTAAAATACTTAAGACTATTATCAACAAATTTACATAAAATTCAGGACCACGCAACAAGTAATTAAATATATCTTCGAATTTAAAAATTTTGGACTAATTTGAACTTCTATGTTTATCATAAAATTTTATATCGTGAACCTGAATTAAAATTCACATTTTTTTATATCAAATACATTTATCGTGATTATTTATTGTGATATTTTAAATTTAAATTTTAAATCATAAATTTGTTAAATTCATCATAAACCAATAAATTTATTTTTTATAAATCTAAATTTGTATATTAAATCCAAAATAAATCAACCATTACATGATTTGATAAAATATTTTTTTTTAAGATTCTCTTATTAACGATGTATTAGAACGAATATTTTAATAATTATTTTTTAAAGATACTAATTACTTAAATTTTAAATCAAATAAAAGAGGATCAAAAACAAATGAAGAGGAACTTTATTTTGTAAATAAAGCAACAAAAACTAAAACAATAAATTCTAATCCAAATAAGTACTAAAAGCTGCACAAAATTGCCTATTTAACTGATTTCGTAGCTTTTATAGCCTCTCAATTTTCGTAAAGTACCACGCAGATTTGTTTAACATGAATTAAAATCATACAATAAAAAAGATTGAAAATAAAAAGTTGTATAAGTTACAAAAATATAAATAATATTTTTAAACCAGTTAAGTTATTGAAATGTTCTCTACGTAAACCGTGTTTTAAGAGTACATATTACGTAATAAAAGATTAACACTATTTTTACTTCGCGTTATGTAGAAACCGCATTATAAGAAGGATAGATTGTATACACTTCTAGGAAAATATATTTTCTAGCTGCGTAAATTAATATCGCGTATAAAAACTGCTTAAACAATATTCCAATTTACCGCGTCAAAAAGAGACTGATATTTTAAAAGTGCCACGTAAATTAACCGATATGGTTGATTATAAACCATCAATAACCAATAAAAAGTAAATTGAAGTAATTAAGTAATATAATTTTGCACTTTCCCCTAATGAAAATATCTTTTTGTACTCAGCTGATAAAAAAATATTTAATAGGAAAAATATCTTTAACCTTTGACCACTTTAACGATTTTAAAATTAGTTCATTCATTTTTAAAACATAACAAAATTTCCTAGAATTATGTGAAAATACATTGACTACCAGGTGTGATGAAAATTTGAACAACCTTTATTGATGTATGATAAATTTAGAGGTAGTACCAACGGAATTTTAATGCGTTTTTTATTGGCATGTCACGTTGTTACTAAATGGTCATTTTATAAAAGACAAGTACTGGGAAAATGCAATTACATTACATTTTTTACGTGACTCAAATAAAATGTTTCATCAATTTTTTATTCAACTTTCATTTCATATATAAAACTACATTGTTACTGCTATAAATGCATTCAAGTATACATCGTTATAAATAATACATTTATGCTTGTTTGTAAAGAATCTATTAACTGTAAAATAAAATTATCTATGTAATAGATAAGCCGATTCTTTCTTACATTCAGCATTTCGTTCATTTTTCATCAGATAAGTAGTTGAAATTTTAATATGTTATTATTTAATAGTATATATGTCTAGAGCGACAAAGTAGAAAAAACGCTCGCTGTCCAAATTTTTAATAAGTATTACTTGTTTACATTCTTAATGGAAATGTTTAGTCAAAAATTAATACCACTGTCGTTACCTACACATTTATTACCTTCACAAGTCAATCTGACATATAATTGCTCTGTTAGTATATTACATAACCAAACAAAATATGCCCTGCTAAGGAGTATAGAAATAAAATAGGGCATTCGTTTACAAAAACGAAATTAAAAATACTTANTTTATTATATTTATTTATTATTGTTCATTAATAAATAATAAAGTAAATTTGATTATAAGCAGTCTTTAAGTATATGTTTAGGTTTTTCATTTTGCAAAAAATATAAGATTTTATTATAACTTACAATGTAGTGTTCAAAAAATTTTGAATGAATTTATAAAATTGAAAAAAAATGCATTATTTATAATAAACTGTTAACAAAGCGTAATGCATCTCAATTAATTATAAATATAAAACACGTTTTATGAGTTTAATTGATCTGTTTCAAATAATAATAATTATAGTTATTAATTCTAAAATTACCTATGATAAATGATCAATTCCTAATGACCTTGATTGCTAGTGAATCGATTGTTTGCATTTGATATATTTTCTTATAAATTATTGCACATTCATTAATAAATATAATAATTAATAAACCTATGCTACCGGTAACTGGCACTGACAGTGCTGGGTAATATATTTAATCAATAGATAATGAACATATACCATGATAATCTATTGAATTATTATTATTGCATGCTTAAAAATATCAGTATTTATTTATTTTCTGATTTATTATGCGCAATAATATTTTATTAATATGGTTTATAACAAAATCAAAATGTATTTTATTATAATTTATCCGATTTTAAGTTAAATAAAGTATTATCATTAATTAATAATTATGATATCGTTACTATAACTAATTTTTTTATTGTAAGAAATCTTTTATTATTATATTTTATTTTTAAAATTTATTTTGAAGCTACCCTGCTTTTAAGTGTTTTATTTTTAAATACAAAACCAACATTAATAGATATTTAGTTAGTCTTTTCAATAATTAGTTTAAGGGGGGACCCCATTCTGAAGGTTTAAAAAAATCTATTCCTTATACTGTCTAAAATTACCCTCTAAAAGGGTTTATTGATATTAGAAGTCATTGCAAAGATATAAAAAGAATTGTGAAGGCCGTAAAAACCGTTAACTACAGTACCGAAAATTTTTTGATGCTACTTTTATTTGGGAACCATTCAAGAATCACTTTGCTCTTTATCATGTGTAAAACAGATTTTTCTATCATTTTTTCAGGAGAAATTTCTTTTGGAAACTGCTCCCATTTTTCCAATTTTAATTTTCAAAAAATCCTATGCTCCACGCTAACCAATCTAATATAGTTTAAGGAAATCTAAACGTTTTTGTTCTGCACCCTTTAAGGACTGATGGCGACTAGCACCCATGGAGATGCCTATTTTTGGAGGTGTCTGATACCGAATGCTACCACGGCTCCAAATATTGATATCTTTACTTCAAAAAATTTTGTAATAATAATTAAAATTGTGCAACAATATAGTAAAAGACCCTTAATGATTCGATTGTTATTTAACACTTAAAAAATTTTCTGAGTATCATTGTTTTTTTTAGAACTGCCAGGGTGGGGTACCCCTTTAATTAATATTAGTGTATTTTTTAATATAATAATCCATTTAGAAAAATGTCTGTAGGCTACTTTTTTTTTATTTTTTGATAAATTATATTTAATTCCATTTCAAGAAAACTAATCTAGAAATCATGTTAAAATTGAATGTTCAATTTGATTCGACTTATTTCCAGTATGAACTTGTAAAATTCAGTACAATTCCACATATATGCACAAATAAAATTGAATGAAACCAAATTCGCTGAAACAATATCATATTCTATAATCGAACAATAAAGCAATGTTATCAAAAAGTTCCTTTCAATTGAAAGAATGAAATCGGGATCAGTGCTGTATCCGTTTCACTTCTCCATAAATATGATAGCAAGTGTAGCAGAAAACCCACTAGATTATCGCATCATACCGTTCATTTTCAATTCGAAAGCGAAGTCCCAAGACCCGAATATTCGAGTGAGACCAAGTGAACATGTGCATAAGAACAAACGACGTGGACATTACAAGCTTAATGTCCGTCATGGCGATTCAAAACCAAGGCTGCTGAGATTAATTGCTTTGCGCATCCTGTCACAAATTTCTAACAAGTTCAGTTTTAATGAAATATGTCATGACCATCATGGTTACATATGTTGTTTGTTTGCAACATTTGTTTTATCAAGAACTACTACATTTATATATGTATTTTTTTACGTAATATATGGTTAATATTCATGTTTTTGGATTAAAATTATTATTTACATATGTATAATGATACATCATGTTTCAAATACATTTTATTTATTCATACAAATATACCAACCATAAATAAATAAATATTTCGCTCAAAAGTTACTATTTATTTTAAAAGTAATATACAAATTTTATTTATATAAAAGTTTGTAAATAAAATCTATTCAAATTTAAGTGTAAGTTAACGCGAATATTTAGCTCGTTTGTATGCTTAACTAAAAGCACAAGTTATAAGTAGTGAGAACCGCAAACTAGCTATAGCTACTAGCTGCACATGCATAAACTGTGTTTCATAATGAGTAAAAAGGGATTGAGGTGCTGAGAATGGCATGGAACATTCCCGCGTGGAAACTTCAGTAATTTCACGCTGGAGAAAATTGGCGCCACCATAGTTACAAGGTTTAAGTTTTTACTCATTTCATACGGCTAAGTACGTGCTTTGTTTGTGCTGTGTCATGTAATGTCAGCTTTGATTACAAATATTTATTCATATTTTTTCTAATTTTATTTTAATTGAAGAGAAACTTTAAATACATTCCAATCCTACAAAATAATTAGAAAAATAATTTATAGTCTTATTGCGATGAAACAAAATTATAACTATTTAAATAAAGCAAAGAAATCATGTTTATATACAGTGCTTTGCAAAAGTCTGAATACACTACGAGAATTTATTAAACCTATGTGATTTTTATAGTTTCTGGCATAAATAAAAAGATAAAATTATTCTTATAACAAAGTTTATTAAGTTATCAATA
>CM008235.1:6339306-6349741 GCA_002278615.1 Pogonus chalceus
TATATATATATATAAGAATTTTTTCTTTCATATTATAAGATAAATATTTTTTAAATTGTATTTACCTTCACTATCCGAAGATGAGTGGTCCATTACTCTTCAACTAAAAGTAATGTTGCCTTATCAATATTTGAGATTGATCAAA
The DNA here is from genome assembly GCA_002278615.1 of Pogonus chalceus. Lineage (NCBI taxonomy): Eukaryota > Metazoa > Arthropoda > Insecta > Coleoptera > Carabidae > Pogonus > Pogonus chalceus. The sequence goes on from CM008235.1 coordinate 6,339,452, forward strand.
TCCGCCATCTTGATTGATCTACTTATAAAAAAAACAATTAAATAATAACACAAAATATAATTTTATTTTAGCTAAAAACTCTGATTTGTGCGAAAAAGCTTTCGAATTCTTCACTTGCTGTTACAAAGTAGACCCCAAGGTAAGATAATTATAATAATACTATAAAAATTTTACCTAATCTTATGAAACTTTTTATTTAGGCATATTTCTTAATTTAATCAACAACAAATGCTACATAGAAACAATGGAATATAACGAATTACGACTTATGGAACATACCCTGTATATTAGTTAACATTTAAATAGTTGTACAAAATGTAGAATAAATAAAATTAATAAAGTTACAGCATTATAAAGCTAACAGTCAAATGTTTTTTATTTGCCTTAGAAACATATTACCTTTGTTTATAAGCAGTAAATTATTAATTTTATATCTTTATTTAATAGTAAAATAGAAACATTTAAGTAATTTGCCTAGAAATATTTTTTGTTTATGAAAAATATGAAGTTTTTTTTTATAATAGGTATGGTTATGGGACGGAAGGAAAGCATTATAAAGCGTTTTTATTTACAATAATTACATTAGAAATACTTTAAAATACAATTATTATTGAATATAAACATAAATAAATCAAATATTTTTTAAAAACGTAACAAGATATAATATTGAAATATTAATTAATTTATTTAATGGAAAATATTATATCATGTATAGCATTTTTGTTTAAATAATTTTTGGTTTAATAAATATAGTTTTTTTATGCATTTAAGGAGCAAAATTTTGTCACGACTATCAGTTACAATTTGAATTAAAACTATAATTAGTAAACACATGTAACTATTTGAGATACGGTGATATTAATTTGACTAGAATTTTGTCTTTTTTCATTTAAATATATACATTTATTAATAGTACTTTGACTAGAAATTGGAATGAAAAAAAAAAAAAGACTATAAAATCTAAAACATTCAAAGAACTATTTCTAATTATTTTATCAGATTTTTTTCTCAACTCCTAGTAATATGAAAATATAAATACCAATAATTATTATCGTATATATACATGAATATTATTTATTTACAAATTTTTCGTTAATATGTAGGTATTTAAATTTCAAATTTAATTATTTATATTTGAGAAATATTGAAATTTATGTATAGTTGACTACAAATAAAATATCACAAAATACTTTGTACATTATTTACAATATTAATCCAAGCGTAATGTTTCCTATTTTTGAATTCGTTCGACGAACTCAGATAAAAGAATAAAAAACAGAATATTCTCAACTCTGTGAAGAATCTTAAAAAAGCAATCGATTAAGTCGTAATAGATTTGGTCTTTGATGTTTTCCAATTTAAAATGCACATCAGAATGAATGAGAATAAACTTGTAGAGTATGCGCATCCCATTACAAATCTTAAACGTATGAGAATTGGCTTTTCAATTTGAATTTACGCATACCGATCAATCAGTTTCGCTCTTTTGCTATTCAATTGAACACTACGCTTAGATCTTTCGCATTATAAGTTTCCACTATTCAAATATCTAGGGTATTCAGTATCAAGCAGTTTTAAATTAGCTTGAGCTGATTTAATGCTTAATTCTTGTACAGCTTTCATGGAATTTGGACGCGAATTTGGGCGCGAATTTTGTTTGTACACTGGCATTTCAACAGAAACTACTGTCATGCTGGTTAGTACTGACCCTCTATGATCAGTATTCCCGTGATAGTTTGCTTGTTTTACTGAATAGGCCTCAGTTCCACTACTGGGCCTTTTGTATTGTGGCCCAGAACCGTATGGTAGCGGAACACCACCAATAGCTCCTTTGTGGCGCTCAGCTCGATCTTTACAAAGTCCGTATCTTCCCATTAAGATGAAGAAATCCCGTCTGTACTGTTGAGTTAGTAGAACATATAAACACGGATTTGCACAAGAATTTAACGGATAGAAAAATACTAGTAATATTTTAGTTTGCGTTACTGTTATTAATGGGTAACCCAAAATTGCTGTCAGTCCGAAGAAAGCAATTGGAGCCCAACATGCGAAATCAGTAAACACTAACAAAGCCATGCGTTTTGCAACTGTTAAATCTGAACGTACTGAAGTAACCGTTGTACATTGATTTCCTTCACGAATTGATTTATACATACTTCCGTAACATACACAAATTAAAGCAAATGCAATAGCGTTAAATGCCAATAATGTTGATAAATAAATCACATCTGCTTTGCCTTTCATCTCTAATGGTAAACAAATGCTGGTCTTGGAATAGTTACTGACGCCAACTAAAGGTAGACCGGCCATAAAAAGAGCGCAAAGCCATCCTGATATCATGACTCGAACGGCTGTTCGCAGTTTTAAGCGTTTATTGAGATGTATTGCCCATGTGATTGTATACCATCGTTCTGTGGTGATAACAGCTAACGTGTATACAGATAACACGTTGCCAAAGATGGTGAGAAATCCTGCTACTTTGCAGCCATCACCTATAGATAGAGGAAAGGAATTACGGAAATTCTAAAAATAACTACTATTCAACGGGCTTTGAAAATAACATAAAATGATCGGATTAGTTCTAATAGTTTCTCAAAGTAAAACTCGTACAGCAAATCTTTCAAAAAATTTATGCAAATTAAGTTCTTGTAGGTACTTATAATAATTCATTTAATATTACTCATCAAAATTCAAACAAAATTTGGATTTGGTAACTTAAATAATTTAAGGTGTCTTCCTAAACAACTTGTACATGAAATTTCTGTTTCGTGTTTCAACGTAAGCAGTTTTTCATAAATATTCTTCACCCATCCTTGCAAGTCGGAAACCCAACTTTCTACACGATTGAATTTTTCGGTAACTTGTTTTAGTCTTATTTGCCGTCTCATTGTTTTCTTTATATTTTCTTACTGTGTTTTGCACTGTAGACTGGTTTCTATTAACAATTTTTTTCACTTTCTGAGTTTGGTTTATATTTCAAAAATGAAAAATAACTTAAAATTGTTCATCAATAGATCTATCAATAATAATTTTTTCGATTTTTGAGTGTGCTTTATCCTTTTAATTTATTATGTATTTATAAGTCCAATAAATGCTTCAAAAACGTTAAATATATTAAATATAAAATTTAAATCATTTCACTGATGATATCGCTATTAAACAAAAGATACATAATACTTAAACTGTATGAGTTTTATTTTGTCGACGTTTTCACAAAAAGGGCCATATTTTTAAAGAAAGGTATGCAATCAAATTGTATAGAAATATAGGTATTTGTTCATAAAACAGGCATAAATATATTATGTACGAGTTTCATTTTGAGCTATTGCAGACATACATATATTTCATTTTCTAAAATCAAAGTAAAACTTACAAAAACAACTGCAATTACCGATGTGACATTCAACGAAATTTCTTTGATTCATACAAGAAAAATGTTTCTTTTCGTTTTTAAACAATACTAAAATTTATTGTCACATTTTAGGCTTCTAATATAATCGATATTTTTCCCAAATATACTTTTGAATAAATCAAACAATAATTAATAAAATATTTGGCCGCAAAATGTAAATAAATAAAATATATATGTAATATGGAGAAAATGAAAAGATTTGTAAAGAGAAATAAATCTTAAGTAAAGTGCTCAGATTGCATTAAATATGATACAAAGTAATTTTTCTTGTAAGGCTTGTTTCGTGAAGTCCGCTATATAATGTAAGACTAGTTTATTTTCTCTTTTTGTACTAGAACCATTTGTAAAATTAATAAGAAACAAGATTTAAAGGAAAGGAAAACGACTTGAGTTCCTTTAAAAACAAGAAATATAATAAAAAGGAATTTAGTAGACCATTGAGTAAATATTTACGCAAACTTTATACTAGTGACACAACAATCATAACATAGATTTTACTATAAAATATTTTCTTTGTAATTTTATTGTACATACTCAATACAGTGCATAAACTTTACGAGAAAGTGCACTTTCAATTCCTTCTCAAATAAATGAAATTTCCTTACATATCATTGATAAATTCAATACTTGTCTTAATGGAAAATATATTTAAAGTAACTTCAAACCAAAGCACTTACTCAAATTTTACTACATTGCAATGTTTCTAACTCAAAATTCTATTCAATATTGACAACAAAATGTTATGTTATAAATTTTTTAGGGACTACCAATATTTGGATTTTTTTATTTTATGCATGGTAATTTTTAAACAATATTTTCATAAAATGATTAAAAGTAAACATGTTTTTATGTTTCATGTATGAAAAATTAAAGGATATGTTTATATTTATTTCAATTAAACGACTGTCATAAGAATAAATATTTATTTAATTAAAATTTCCTTTTTAAATATATTTTAATAAAAATATATTAATTAAAAAAAGTTAATAATTTGTTACGGTGCAATATTAGTATAAGAAAAAATAATTACTATGTGTTTATATTTTTAGCAAATATTTTTTTTATTAGTCTATAAATTATCAACAATATTAAAAAAAACTGTCATTTATTTATATTTTTACGATTTAAATACAAATGTTTTGACAAGATTGTAATATTTTGTATTTAATAATCTGATTATGGCTACGAAATATGAAAAATTTTGTTCTTTTTTATTTTACTGGCGGTTCTATCGAGAAAAGTATTTTTTAAGTTACATTTTGTTATAAAATAATTCTCAAATATGAATTTATATAAATATTAAATATTTTCTATGATTCCTGTAACTGAATTAGTGAATTTATGAAAAAAAGTAGATTTCAGAGCCGTAACTAGCTTTCTTTGGACCCTGGGCAAGACTTTCAAATTGCCTGTCCTCCTTAATAAGAAAGCTCCTGTTCTTCCTTTTTTTTAAGTTTGGTAACAGTCTTAATAAAAAACACAAAATAATTATTCTTTCAATTGTCTCTGGCCGTCATTTTAATTTCATTTTATATTTATGAAAAAATAATAGATTAGAATATCATAAATTTATTTAGATTGTATTTTTCTTGCTTTTATTCCGCAAAATCATCAATTAAATCATTAAGAAAATAACTGAGATGAATTTTTTTGTGGGACCTTTTTGAGCCCTTCTTTGATCAGGACCTTGGGTAAGTGCCCTTGTTACCCTGCCTAGTTACGGTCCTGGTAGTTCTATCTTTAAGTTTTTTGAATGGAAAAATATAGTTTTAAGAGAAAATAATGACCATAAAACCGAAGTTGGTGAATGTAAATTCCGATAAAGTTTTTTTTTTGTTTTTCTTAAATTCAAAACTATAATAAAATATAATAATTCAAACCAATTATCAGTACTAAGAAACGGAATTAATATAAACTGTCTTATCAGTCAAAGGAAATGAAAATCAAGTCCATTGTGAAACATAAAATATATATTTTGGTATAAAATAATGTTTATCTTCTTATGAAGCATTAAATTAAAATTTAGGATAGCGTACGGTTATAAAAACATTATTTTAAATGCTTCTCTTAGTAAAGAATAATTTTAAAATCTTTTCAAGAAAAATTGAATGTAGGATTAAGTTATTTTACTTTGTAACATATTATTAATGAAATATTTATGTATAATAAATCATTCAATACAGTAAAAAAAAAAAAGTAGAACACATTACGTCTAATGTATTCAAATATATTCCATTTTGAAACAAAGACTTGAATATAAAAAAGAGTATTTTTGTATTCTAGATAAAATATAATCTAACTAATTAATACGATGAAATTTAATTTATGAATAAAATAAAGATAAATATAAAATAAATAAACTTACCCCTTTGCCAGGTAATCGCATAATTGAAATAAAAACCAATGGAGCATGAATCAACGATTGCAATTAAAAATAAATGTAACCCAATACACAGATCAGCAATCGCTAAATTCACCATTAGAAATTTTGAAACTGTCAATCGGAAGTGTGACGTTACTATGACAACAACAACAAGTAAATTTCCAATGATGGCGGATAGAGAAATGAACCAAACTGGAATTCGTAAAGCCCAATTTCCCATGAGATCTTCACACGGGTTGAACGCATCTGGTTCCGGGTGACATTTTACCTGTTAATAAAACACTATTGAATAAATGTATAAACCTTTCCTTCTTCTCTTGTTTTGTTTATTTTTACATTTCATTTATAATTCATTTTATTTCAGTAATAAATAATACGTAATAAATGGATGCAAATTTAAAGTTTTCAATATTATTCTTTATTGTTGATATTAACGTCTCTGTAGTAATGGTTTATATATGAAATTGTTTAACGACCAATTTTAAATAAACAGACACAATGATTTAATTTAACTATTAGTTTTTATTTTCTAATGACGTTTCGACCAAAGTAGATGGTCATCTTCAGATTGATTCTAAAATATTCTTTATTTATACATATAGTCGGCGCCACGAAACAATATTATTACATAATAACAAGGAGATATTTTACTTTGACATACGTTATCATTTTTCTCATCTTATGTATGTATGTATGTAGTATACATAGGTTTTGTTTACATTGGTTACTTCTTTATAGTAGTTCAGATCTATTTTATTAAGATTTATATAAATAATTCAGGTTATAAAGATCATTTAATTTTTAATGTTGATTATGTTATTTTTTTATTTTATTATAATTTTTTTTATTAACTGATCTTTATAACCTGACTTATATAAATTGGTTACTTTTTTTAACAAACATTCGTGCATATAGCAACAACGGCTTTTCAGATCCTGGGGCGGTACCATGTAAACTTACAATGATTACACAATTACATTGTTTCGTGGCCTCGACTATAGTATATTTTAACTAGAATCAAGTGACAATTACTAAAAATGTCAATTTATAGTTACTGTTAAATGATAGTTTTAATTAAATTTTAAATGAAATATTTGCCATAAAATAATTTTATAATTAAAACCTATGTGATTATTATTAATTTGTTGTTATATGTACATATAATAAAATTTACTAATTACAGTGAAATTATAAATTACATCACCTCCCCAACCCCAATAATTTGGATATTTATACCGAGAGTCTTTTTCGGTTATATAGTAAAACTTTCATTATACAATAAATTTTTTCCTATTAATATTAGGATATATATTTAAATACAAAAGTACAGAATTAAAATGTGTATTTCATGAGACTATTTTTAATGATGATTTCACGAGATACAAGAGTAAATTAAAATTTCAATCTTAAAGCAGTTTACAGAGTGCCATGCAAATCAAAACAAATCACTTTAATTTAATTGATATTAATATATTATCTCAGTTATTGTATTTATACATTTTTTGTATCATGTTTTTATACTATATAAAAACTAATAAGATAAAATATCGATAAAATCATTCATTTAATTTTTCTTTATTCGTAGAAAAAATAGTTTTTAAACTATACTTCAAAATTAATATTTATTTGGGTCAGCCTAATTTTTCAAACCAAATTAATTTGATTTCCAAGTAATTCATTATTTTAATCTTTTTGCATTAAAATTACAATTAAAGAATACAAAATGTTGCAGAAGTTATTTGTTTTATTTTGCGTGACACCCTGTAAATTGCTTCAAGATGAAAATTTTGATTTACCTTTATCTTGTGACAAGATCGTCACATATCATTAGAAAAAGGCTCATTGGATACACATTTTAATTCTGAACATCGTTTGTAGTTAAATATTTGTCCTAATATTAAAAGTGAAAAATTGTTTGCGAACACATTTATTTACTTATTTTAACAGTATTGTAATAACATCTAATATATCAATAATTTTATACATAAATATATATTGAATTCTTTTTAAACTAGTAGATTTAAAAAAAAAAGTATTAAAAACAAATTAAATTTGCGGTAATAGAACGCATTATCACTTCCTACTTTAACATTTCGTACCAATTTTCTCATATTAACTTGTCATGTCATATTGAATATTTGATAAAACCGATTTGATTAATGTTACCCGGTAGACATTTGACGATTACTGAAAATAAATTATTCATCTCGGAATTATATGTTGGAATCAACACTATCTAAGTAAAATGTCACTTCTGACATCAATTTTTCCATTTTTATAACATTTTATTATTCTAAAAATAGTTTTACCTTTTTCTTTTAAGGTATATATGTATGTATGTATGAACAATTTTCTTTTGGTAATTTAAAACTTATAAATATATAAATAGATTTTTTAATTAAGTTAAAAGGAAATCTATGAAAACTGAATTCATATTGTGTTACTGAAATAACAAGAAAAGCGATTGTTAATATAAAGGTAAGAATTTATAAATAAATGAATTGTTTAAGCGGAAAATGTGAATAATATTTATATATTTACAGCGTCAGCGTAATTATACGTAACGTATGGTGATATATGATTCTATTTTGTCGTGTGTGCGTGTGTATATTTTGTATGCATATGTAGGTGTATATTTGAGCTGCTCGTGGCGCCGGTGTTTGCATAATGACAGATTTATAATGACGTGACTACGGTGAGATTAAAGGATAATACTTGTAATGTACACTCATGATGATTATATGACAGGTACATTATAATCTTAATATTAGGTTAAGATTTTCATCTCAAACAATACAAAAATTTCAATATTTTTCCATAGTTTTGAAGTTTTATTTTAAGATATCAAATTACAATGGAAAATTTATAAAATTATTTTTACGTTAAAGCTTAGAAACTTCATAAAATTATCATTCTATTTTTTTAAGTGGCAACATATTATTATACTAAGACTCTTAAGTTATTTAGAAAATTGTTGATTCTAGAAATTAGGGCTTAATTTTTCGGTTAATAACAATTCACCCATACTACAACCATTCGATTTGTCTGATTGTATAATTGGTTTATTTTTTGAGAATTTTTTAACTTTGAATTTGAATTTATGCCTTCCTTAGTTAGGCCTATGGAGGATTTTGTCTATGTTAAGTATAACCGAAACAAAAAGGCTCTATAGTATTTTGAATTGAATCGAAATTTTAAAAACGAAAATCAGTAAGTTTACCAGTTTATTAATTACATTTCAATTTTTTTTTTTTTTTTAATATATATATATTTGTTTTATTTTTTCTACAGGGGAGTTTTTCACATAGAAATCAATTAATTTTTGTATATTACATGCTTCATAAATAAGATTTGTTTGTAGTAGCAAAGATATACATCGAACTATAACAGAGACAAAAGATAAAACTGATATATATCTTATTACTTGAATTTGTCAAATTTTAACTATTTTATTTTGATTTTATTTTAAAATTGAGTACAATTTTTGTCAGCAAATAATTTTCTTATCCAAAGATGATATGTGTTGGTAAGAAATAAATAATATTTTTATTAAATGGTTTCCTTAAGGGGGAACTTCACTCTGAAGGTTTCAAAAAAATCAATTTTTTTCCATAAATCTATTCCTTATACTGTCTAAAATGACCCATTAAAAGGGTTTATTGATATTCGAAGTGATTGCAAAGATGCAAGAAGAATTGTGAAGGCCGTACAATACGTTAACTACAGTACCGAAAACTTTTTCTCGAAACAACATTTTTCAAACTTGGTGCTACTTTTTCTGGGTACGCATGAATTTTCAAAAAATCCTATGGTTCATGATAACAAATCTAATATAGTTTAAGGAAATCTAAACGATTCTGTTCTACTTTGTTTAAAGACTGATCGCGACTGGCACCTATAGAGGTGCCTGACGCCGATGGCTACCACGGCTCCAAATAATAATTAAAAAAAAAAAATTTGTATCTAATAATTAAAATACTTGCAACAATTTTGTAATAAAACTCAAATGATTTAATTATTATTTAATACTTTAAAAAATTCCTGAATATAATTTTTTTTAGAGCTGTCAGGGTGGGTCCCCCTTTAATTCATAATATATATGTCGCAGCCAACTAGCTTACTTAGCCATTTAATTGGTTGCCTAGCCATTCAATTAACTGTCGTCAATGAATTAACTTCCTGGATGATATTTAGCCATAACGTTAAATACAATATTAAATCAACCGGCTGGCTGACGCTTAGCCCATTCATACAATAGGGTGATCATGTGACAAATAAAAGATGAAATATTTGGCAAAAATCATTTATTTACTTAAGGTTAATAAAATAAAAACAAAAATTGTAAAACATTTTCATTATAAAACTGGTCAACTATGCGGGAAAAAGTTTATTGCACGAACCTCATAAAGGTTCTTTTTTAAATATTTTATTGATTTCCACATCTGGTTACCATACAGATTTTCCACAATATTTTTAATAAGCAGCAGTAAAATTA
>CM008235.1:6350701-6362910 GCA_002278615.1 Pogonus chalceus
TAGCTACTTAACATCTAGGTCATATTGACAATTTTTTGACGTTTGACGATCTCAGCGCTGAGTGGCAGAATTTGGAACTTAATTTAAATAAGACGGCTAGGCAAATGGTTAAATGTTGTCGCTCGAAGTCAGTTTCCTATGTGTTTTATTGGTAGGCCGTATATCATACAGGAAGATAATTAAATGGCGACAGTTAATTAAATGGCTAGGCTGCCAATGAAATGGCTAAGTAAGCTAGTTGACTGCGACATATACAATAGATCCTAAAAGGCTATGCGGGACCGCTACCGTTTTAAATAATTATGCGCCAGCTCGAAGGTTTACTATGGTAAATAAGAGTCTGCTGTATATCAAAGAAATATTTATAGCATGAATGAATTTGAACCTAAAAATCCAGACAATCTAAAATTCAATTGAGTACTTCTATAAATACTATAATTTTCAACAAGAAACAGTGATAACTTTTTGATAACCTGCTATATTTAATGTTTGTTTATTTTATCAAATATTGTTTAATAAAACCAAATAAGGATTTAATAAATGAAATTATAAACTATGAATTATAATTTAAGCTTAATTATTTAAATGATTTGATTGTTCATTATAAAAAATTTGCGACTAAATTATAAAATAAAAAACAATATAAGTGATATAAGAAAAATTGTGAAAAGGTTTTCTACGTCTTTATAAATAAATAGAAAACTATTATAAAAGGGAAACAACTACTATATTATATGGTGCGGTTGAATGGACAACAGTATAAAATATACGAGTAAAGAGATAAAAATAACATCGACATTGTAAATTCGACTCAGTTTTGTTATTTTAAAAAATAACTTCTCGATGAAACGTGACCAGAAATCGAATTCCATTTTTTTATATTAGAATTTATTCTACAATACACAACATTTGAGATTCAATATTTCTTCCGTAAAGTAAAACACTCCATAATACATTGTATATATGTATGTATATGTATGTATAGAGTAAAATAATATTTTTAACTGCATTGTAAGCGTAAATTACTTTTAAATAAATAACTAAGAGTAAGAATAATATAAATAAATTGATATACAGCATCTCATACTATGTATAATATCTAATTTAAATACCAAATTTATCCCAACAGATTAAATTTACCGAAAAAATTGCTGCCATATACAAGATAAAATAGAATTTAAAATTTGCTGACAACAAAAACCAAATAAATTTCTTTTTAAATATAAAATAAATTATATCATAAAAATTTAATATTTTTTAGTCTTCCTTATCATAAAATAACAATTAAAATAACACAAAATGTTGAGTTTTTTGTTTATTTTTGCATGGTACTTTGTAAACTGCTTAAAGATGGAAATTTAATAATTACATATCTCGTGACAGGAACAACTTTTATACTTAAATATTTGACCTAACATTAATAGAGAAAAAATTATTGATAGTATTCAATTTCCTTTTTAAAAACATATATTTAAATTGAAAATATGTTTGATTAAAAATAAATTTATCCATTATTTATAATTTATATATGAATACAATGGAACAAATAGTGATTATTTAATATTAAGTGAAATAACTGAATAAATAATTTAAATGAAAACTTGTAAAATAATGCTTAATTAAATATTTAATAATGCAAAATTGTCAAAGAAAATGGTTTAACGACATAATCCTTCTTAATACTATGTTTCCTGGTCTAAATTTGGATTTCACAAACCCAAAGGACTTAACTTATATTTATATATTTTGTATTAAAATTTTCACTGTTTAGTTTATTTTGTTACAGATCTGTAACAATAAAAAACTAGTTTAAAAGTTGTCGGTTCTCGATGATATATTAATATTATTTGAAATAAAATAAAATTCTATAAATTGTTAAATAGAAAATCAAACAAAATTCATATATTAATTATTGCAACATTAACAGAAACTATAAATAATTTTTTTAATTAAAATATTAATTTACAAATTAATCCTGAAAATCAAATTTAATCTATATTTCTATAATAATTATAAATAATAATACTAAACATAATATGATATTCCATTTAATATAATAAATAAAATAAATTGCGATTGAAATATTAACTCAAAATCATTTAACATTATTTGATTCTACAATAAATATAAAATAATTTAAACAGCTCATAGATAAAATCAATATCATCAGTAAATTAAATAAAATTTACATGTAGGAAAATGGAACTAATATAAAATAGTAGTTAACTAGATTTTTTATTAGAACTGACATGTAATACAGGTATCTGAGGTCGTTTGGCTGGAAGCCAACAACGTATATATCTTTCAGGATATTTTTCCTGGATATCTGAACTGTATCATGAGATATCATGAGTAATAGTCACGAATGCTTTTTATGGTATTTTTTTAAATTGAAATTTAGAAACTTATTCATATGTTTCTTTTTATAAATGACACTTGGCAGTTTATAATAAATTTTATTCAGAATTTTTGGGATTTGAATGAAATAAACTATTAATAAAAGTTTGGCATTATCATTTCAGGTTATATTCATATATTTCATGAAATATTATAAATTTAATTTCGTCAAACAAAGTTGTGTTGCATTTTTTGCAGTTGAGAATCATAGCAACTATTAAACAGGATCATTAAGTTTTATTTTTGTTTCACGTGAATTGCAAACTACTTACAATATACATATAGTTTTGTAAAAAAATAAGTTTTACTTTTCTAGAAGTACTTTTGTTTAAACGAAATGGGATCAAATTTTAACAAATTATTTTTAACTGTATTTTCTAGTATTTCAGTGGATAGTAAGTAAAGAAATATTTTATTGAAAGCAAAAATTTGGAAATTAAGAAAAAATGTTATTAAATATCTTAAAACTTCTCAAACTTTCAAGAAATTTTTCTTGTATCATAATTTACTATTTTCGTTTACATTTCTGAATTAAATTTAAGATGTACTTCTGTTTTCTCCTCTTTTCTTTACACTTTTTTTCGCTATGCAATAGTAAAAATGCAAATATAAACAACTATCGGTTTCAAATACGTTTCGGATGAATAAAATAATAATTTGCTGAAACCTGAATCCGAAAAAGAAGTTCCACGAAAATAAATTGAAATAAAATTTCACACCATTTAAAACGATTATTTTAGTTGTTTGAATCAAATATAAATCTATTTCTAAATTGAATTTCAAAATATTAAACTCATAAAAACCGAATTAAAAAATTAATCCTTAAAAATGTTGGCCAAATAATAACTATTAAATTAAATTTAAAATGGAAGCGTATTATTACTTTTTATTTCAAAAACTTTCAATGAAGTAAACATTTTATTTTGAATTCATATGCATTTTACAATTTCAATAAAAATATTGAATGAAATCACTTCAAAACAATGAATTACGAGGGACGTTCAATAATTAATGAGATAAATTGATATTGAGATTAAACGGTTTATTTAATAACAATGAAACTTTTTGAGGATCAAGTTAACAACCATAAAAACACATTAATTAAGATTTTTCATCATATTGAATATTAAGGGGGTACCCCACTGTGACAGTTAAAAAAAAAAACAACGATATTTAAGAATTTTTTTAAGTGTTAAATAACAATCAAATCATTTTGGGTTATTTACTATATTTTTGCACGTATTTTATTTATTATTACAAAATTGTTAGAAATAAAAATATTAATATTTTGAGCCATGGTAGCCTTCGGCGTCAACACCTCCGAAAAAAGGCACTTCCATGGGTGCTAGTCGTTATTAGTCCATAAACAAGTTAGAAAAAATCGTTTAGATTTCCTTAAACTATATATTATATTGGCTATCGTAAAGCAACAGATTTTTTGATAAATCAAAAATTTGTAAACATAGCAGCAGTTTAAAAAAAATACTATAATTTGGTTATAAAAAATCAAAAAATTAAAATATCAAAAAACCCTACGCTTTACGATAGAAAAAACAGTTTTGCACATTACCGATAAAAAATAAATTAATTTCATTAAATGGTTCCTGAGAAACAGGCACCCAGTTTAAAAAATATGGTTTCGAGAAAAAAACGCGTTTAAAATATTCGGTACTGTAGTTAATATATTGTAAGACCTCCTCAATTCTTCTTGCATCTGTGAATGATTTCTAATATCAATAAACCCTTTTAAAAGATCATTTTAGACAAGGAATAGATTTATACAAACAAATCGATTTTTTGAAATCTTCAGGGTAGGGTCCCCCCTTAACAAAATCTTTTTTGTTCATTTCAATATGTCAACTCTGCTTGAAACGTGTACGCCGAAGAAGAAAAGTTTAGTGATAAGATTTTTACTATCCGAAGGTGTAAAACTGGCCAAAAATTACTCAAAAATATTAAAATATTATGTCAAAAAAGCTTTAAAGCTCAATAACCTGAATAATTGGTTGGAACAATTTTATTTAGGGAAAACAATTTTCATTGATTTATAAATTGTATTTTTCGCAAAGATAAACGTGCTAAAATTTTCTAAACTGCTAATTTGTGTAATATTAGTGTTAAAAATGTGCATTCCATCATTCATAATGTGCTAAATTATCACCAAACATGTTTGAGATGGATTTCAAGATAGTGACACAAGCTCGAAAAACACCCGAATTCATATTTGTTCCAAATTGGATTAGAAAATGTGTCCACATTATCCTTACAGTCTTGACTCTGTTCACTTCAATTTTATTGTTAGGCTCGTTTTAAGCCTTTTTACACGACAAGAAGTACGACGACAACGAAGCAGTCATAAATATGGTACACAGATCGTTTAAACAATAAGGTAAATATTTCTACGCTGCGAAAATCAGAAAGCTCACAAAACAATGGAACAATTGTAAATATTGCTAAAAACTATGTAAAAATAGTGTAAGTTTCATTGTTATCTTTGAATGAACAGTTTTTTCTCTATTTCAATTTATCTCTTTTATTATTGAACGTCCCTCGTATATTATACGTTTGTAATAGAAAAATATTATTCAGGTTTATTTTTAGAAAATATCTGCATAATAAAATAACAAAAGTTTTCTTTTAGTTTTATTGTTATTTGTGTGTGTGCGTGTTGTTTAAAATTCCACGCCAGACACTATTCTATTAGAAATTTAAAAAGTGAAAACTTACTTCTTGGTAGTTCTTCGATATATTCCCACAGAGAGCGTGAACGGGAACATTCGGATTCACAGTGACACCGAAAATTTCATCGTCACTGTGCCAAAAACCTTCTGCATCGCCTCTTGTATTCAAAGTGCTATTCAATGGTAGCCATTCGAGAAGATTTCTTATTCCCGGTGTACTGCGACTACCTTTAACAAGTATATTAAATATGTAAGAGTATTAAATAAATAAATACATATTCTATTGTAAATTGTTGCAAATATTACTCGTGCGGTAAATTTTATTTAACTGTTACTTATATCATATTTTCTCAGATTTATTCTATTTATAAATGTTTAATGCGAATGATATTTGAATTATTTTAACAATAACTACAACATTTGATATCTTCTTATGTACGTAACATATATAAATATTTTAAATTTCAAATTGTATTTAATAAAATAAAAGAAATAAAAACATTTCATGTATAGTAAGTATATCTACTTGTATTTAAACAAAATATGATATTTTTTTTTCCTGATATAAATATTAGTTTAATATCCAGAAATATATATGCAAATTTATTTTTAAGGATGTTATTTAGTATCTATATTTTTTTTATTGTATAGCAAATAATTAAATATTTATAAAATTATTAATTCATATAATAATCTTTAATAGTTTTATTTTAATTTTTATAAGTGTTTTGATATTTTAACAACTTTTTTTATTTACTACTTTATTCAATTTAAATGAAAGTATTATTGTTGTACCTAAATTTATTTAATTAAATAATACGATAAAAACAGGGCTTTTCTTTACCAAAAATATTGATTATAGTCCAGCTATGTTGACCGATCTTTAAAATTTTACGCTAAAAGCTGTTAATTTTAATATCTTCATATCATTATATTTGTTATCAAAAGCAATCAAAATAATATGCTAAAAATAGGCTATTTTCACTTAAAATAATAAGACTTTGGAACAACAAGTTTAATAGATTTTTAACATTTTAGTTATATGTAAAAATTTTGAGTAATATTTGCGCTATCAACTGGAAAATTGGGTTATATATGTATCATTATAGTTTTTATCGCCTAAAGCAACTAGGATAGTAATCCTTTTGCTTTTTGAAAAAAATTCGAGAAATAATCAGGCTATGAATCNAATATGTATGTATATATATCATTATATTCCCTATCGATAAAGTAATTAAAGTTAGATATTTTATTATAATTTTTACAATAATGGATAGGCGGGTCCACGATTAGTGTTTTTAGAGTTGGTTTAAACTAGGTTTCAATGAGTTAGGAATCTAGGGCATTACATAAAAAAATAATAATATCTGTAATTATTAAAATATATAACCAAAAAGTATTGTTGAAATTTTTACAATAATAGATAAGCGTTTCCATGGATTCATTACCCAGCTTACAACCGATAGAGAACACACGTTTCTCGGAGCTAGTTCAAATTTTAAATTTTATCGAAAGATTTTATGATTAGATGTTTGAAAATAATTAGAAAAAGGGATCTAGGAGTTATTTAGTTAGAGTTTAAATAAAATAAAGGAATAAGGATAAGATATATTAAAGTATTAGGGTTTCAAAGTGACAGTTTGTTAAAAAATTTAATGATTGCATTTTACTTACATTATAATGATGTGATGTATGGTTAAATTTAAATTAAGTTAAGAAATTTAAGGCAAGTTTTGATTTATATGGTAGGATGTCGGAGATTATATAATTTTATTTTATGATAATTTTGAATAAATGATAATGAAAGCGGAAAATTTAGAAATTAAATTTATTTTTTGTAGATTATATGATTAGCTAGTGCCTACCGAAATCCGGCTTAAAAGGCTCAGATTTAAATGTGAGAAATTAGGTATAGGCGACGGGTGGTTAGGTTAGGTTAGTTAGCTTTTAGTTAGTTAGATTTTAGGGTATTAGAGTTAGGGCGTTTCGGCCTTATGAGGGAGGGTCAAAATTTTTTATAGCTTAGCTAGAGTATGAATGTAGGTTAGGGCTTTAGGAGCTATAGCCTACCGAAGCCGGTGTTAAGTCCGGTTGAAAAAAGGATAACATTTAAATGGGGGGGGGCACGCATGATTTAGGGTATTTTTATAGTGTTTGAATGTGTTAGGTTAGGTATAAGAACCGGGAGGTTAGTTTAGGGCTTAGATTTTAGCTAGGTATTAGGGTATATAGAGATAGAGCTTTTCGGACTTATGAGGGTGGGTCAAATTTTTTTTATAGCTTAGCTAGAGTATGAATGTATATGTTAGGGTTTTAGTTTAGCTAATGCGGGTCCCCGATTAGGGTTAAAAATATGTAGAGTAGGTTTTAGCTAGGTTTGAATGAGTTAGGGATGTAGGGCATTGATTTTTTAAAAAGAAATAACTAATTAATAAAATATATAACCATAAAATGTTCAAATTTTCACAACAATGTGTAAGCGTTTCCATGGATCCATTAACCAACTTATAATCGATAGCGAACGTATGTTTCTCGGAGCTTATTAAAATTTTAAATTTATTGAAAGATTTTATAAGATGTTTGGAGTAGAAAATTAAAATTAATTTTATTTTATAATACATATTTATGTATTTATTTAAAAAAAATTGTAAATATTACTTTGTTTTTTAATTTTATTTGACTAATTAAATAAAATTGTACCACTCATTTAAGGGGGCCACGTGCAGCCTTTACAAACAATAATTTTTTTATTTTTTAACCAGGTTCTAGAGGATAAAATAACAAAATTTTTTATGAAACAAAACTTTATATAAATTAAAATTTTATCTGTAAACATTTCTTTTTTGTAGTTTATTCTAAAAAAAACTTATTTATTTATATCCTTAAGTTCTCATAGTAAACATTTCATAAAACATATCCCTTGCTGCAGATTATTAACTGAAATATTAGAAATAAAATTTACTTACTTTTGTAAAATATATTTTTCAAATTCGAAAGACATATAAAATAGTATTTGCATTCTTATCCTCATATCAACTTAAACTGAAACGATATAACTCGTACCGAAATAAAAAATAAAAATAATTTCTTAAGTAAACCTATATATTACCATCAAGTTCCAGTACTTGTCGTAAGGTAGTATTATGGGCGCATGCATCTTGCATCATTCTAACAAAGTGCTCATGGCGTGCGTACTCCCACGGATCGTGCGTGCTGGGAAATCGGAACGCGCAGCAATGGTACGGATATGTAAGCCACGCCACTTGTATATTCTGCAAACGAATCCAGCCACCAAAAGGTGCTTGGTTAGATTGATCGTTGTTTTCATAGTTTTATGAAGCGAATTTTTTGTGTGTAGAAAGGATCAAAAGGTTATGCGAAATCATGATAAAAAATACATTATTATGTAATTTGCGCATTTCTAGAAGATGTAATTGTTTTTTAATGTCCAAAAGATCTTTTACAGTATGTTTTTACTATATTAATGATACGCGCACGCAATCATTTATTTAAAAAACATGAAATTAAATTAATTATACCACATTTCACATTTCTGCTTTCAAACATAACGATAAACAATATTAAAGCTAAAGATTTGTAACAAAGCAAAAGTTTCTGTTAATAATACTGTGAATTACCATTACTGGATTATGAAGAAAACTAATTACCTTAAAGTTATAAACTGATGGAAATACTTTGAGACTCGTTGTATCTTGAAGTTTTAGAATTTCTATTTCTCCCAAACCATCTACTGGAAGGATGGTAATTGCAGTGCTGGATAAATCTCTGAAATCAAATATTAAATATTTTAGATGCAGGAAATTACAATGTTTTACAAAATATTTCATTTTAAATTGTCTTCATTGTATACAAGAGTAGAATAATTGTATTTTATAAGTGAAAATTTATCATTAAACAAGAATATTTTTACAATTTATAAAATATAAGCTGCAAATAATTTACCTGGATTTAGATTTTGACTATTTTGAATTTTTTTTTTTTTTTTTTTTTTTTTGCAGAAAAATAATAATTTATAAATTTGATACATTTAAAATAAAGCATACTTTCTAAAATGCATATAATGTTTTTAATTTTGTAAGTAAGTTAGTAATTTATTGAATAATAATAAAATAGAAACCAGATAATCCTGTCAAAAAAGTGATATATAATCTATGTTTTTGTTTATGGTTTGAAAAGATAGTTTAAAGAAACTTTATGTAGAATGTAATTTATATTTCAAACTTTGTAGTTTATAATTTATAACAATTGTTGATGAAATTTAAACTTTGTTATTTGTTTGAAATATAAATATAAATAACCCTTTTCAAATACACGATCATATACATCGAGTATAAATAGAATGTTAACTAGTTTGTATTAAAGTGATAAGATAAGAAAGAGACAACAACATACATGTAACGTAAGCTGTCCAACCCTGCGAAGGCCCTAGGATGCAGGTCCGTCAAATATGAGTTTCCCTTGAGACTCCTGTAAAATATATTGTAGTAACAGTTGAGAGAATTTACGATTTCTTAAAGGGATTAGAGCGTTACACCATAATTGGAAAAGTTTTTAGTACAGGTTTTTTAAATACTAAATTTACTACAGATTTTTTCATTATTTGAGAATTTGTTATTTTACAATTGTTTTGTTAAGTTTCAGTTGTAAATAGTAACACATAAGAACACATTTTAAAGTTTATGGCGTAATGAAAATTTTACCATTAGATTTGCTATGTAACAAAATATCAAATAAAATAAATACCCGATATACTGTTTGTATATATGGTTAATAATTTAAAGGTTAAATACATATTATTTGTATGTTTATACATTTCAATCGTCTTATGCATCATTAATTTCATATCAAAAGTTAATTTTCGTTAGATACCAAGGATCGTCATTGTAGACAAAAATAAGTTGCACAAATAATCAAATAATTATTTGAAGCATATAAAAATCTTTTCCTCGCTGCATTTGAAACTATTAATTCTATTTATCAATTATAGTTTTAAATTTAAATGATTTATCAAATATAAATATTAAATAATTTTCAAAATTTTTAAAGAATTAATGTCATTTATTTATAGCAACTTTTAAACGTAACAGAATTTTATTTATAATTATCATTGAAAAACTATTTAATTTATAAATATTTATATTTATAATACTCATAATTTTTATCAAAAAATAAAGAATCAGCTGAAATATAGGATTATTATCAGTCAAAAAAGATATTTAAAAATGAATTTTACTAAATAATCATAGCTTAAATTTTTAATTTGTTAGTATAATAATTTATCTCGAAGATGACTTTATATTATTTTGTTGCCCCTTTTAGCTAACTATTAAATAATTACGTTAATACATCATCATTCAAAGATAAATCATAATTAACTAAATTATTTATATGATGTTAGTAAGACCACCAATGCCAATAAAATTTAAGTTCATCTTAAGTGATGCTACTAAAATACAGCTATAAAATAAGTTATAAAATTAGAAAATATCGTAGTAATTTGAAGCATAATATTTTTTATATATTTATATTCATTTTGATTAAAATATAATTATATATTCGAAGTATTTTAAGATAGCTGAGCTGTGTTAACATTCTAGAATAATTGTTTTAGTATTATATTCCCGAGAAATCTTTGTCACATATACCTTAAAATTTAGTGGTTAGCCTTTTGCTAGTCTATTATCACCGGTTCTCTTTACTTAAGTATCCTAGTAGAAGCGAGCGCTATTTTCTAATGTCCTACAGGCTCGGTTGCAAGCTTTTCCAATTTACAATTTCTCAGTTACCGTCACTGTTAGTATGAAGTTGTTGGTTTACATCGGAATGTGCTGCACATCGCCAGACATTTCCAACAAGTATGTCAATTAACCAGGGATTTAAATGGTATTTGTAATATTATACTGAAATTTCCTTGGAATGACCGCAATGCTGTAAAGGTGAATAGCTTCATCTCCCTCGTATCAACATGTTGTACTTTTGAATATTTTAAATTATTAGACACGCTTTTTAATGTATTATGTTTGTTTATGAAAGTGGAAAATTTTTTGTAAGTAATTTGAACATTATTGATCATATCCAATTACAAATTAAATTAAGTAATAAAAAGTATGTCATGTTTTTTGAAATATAAACCAAATTTCATTATAAAAAACAGCTTTTAATGCTATAATATTAAGTCCGTATGAAAGAAATTTCGAAATTTACAGAGACAAATATTTCAAGTAGCACATATTGTTATATACCGAGTGTTTTTTTTGTAATTTAAGAAATTCAATGGTAATATACCGGGTGTCTTTATTGTTATATCAGAAATTCAATGGTAAAATAATTTCCTATTAACTAGGACAATCCTGTCAAAAGATACAGGTAAAAGAGTGCAATGTAAAAAATTATGCAGATCCATAAAATATTTTAATAATTAATAATTGTGAAGTACAGTTTAATAATTATAATTAATAATTTTGAATCAGGTGGAAAGACCAAAACACATTGATTCAAAATTATTTGTATATTGACTAAGACCTGAAGAAACAGTTATGAATTATAATTAATTTTTATACAAATAAAGAAAACTTAAATTAATGATTTCATCGATATCTTATTTAATTAATTAATTAATTTTAAAACAAGATTACAGAGAAATTCATAAATACATAAACTGAGACAATGTCATAGCACTATGCAAACTGCTTAAAGATGCAAATTTTAATTTACATGTATCTCATGACAAAGACGTTGTACATTATTAGAAAGAGACTCCTTAGATGTATATCTTAATTTTAAAGATTTTTTGAACTTAAATATTTTTCCTAACATTAATAACAAATAACCGATAGTCGTTATATAAATGTAAAAATGTTATTTACACTAAGGTAAAAGACCAAATTATTGACCATGGCCCTATTTCTTTTTATTTATTTTTTTATTTTAAAAAAGCAGTTTTTATTAAGCTATTAATAAATTTTACCAAAACGTAAAATGCTAAATTCTGTACTCGATAAATTGAAAATTAAAATTAAAAATAATTACAATAAAACAAAAGAAAATTTTAAACATCTTAGTAATGGTAAAAGCCATATTTCAGTCAAAATCTAAACCATTATGGTTAGA
>CM008235.1:6368964-6382609 GCA_002278615.1 Pogonus chalceus
TTAACAAATATGTATTTAAATTTTATAAAAAATAACCATTATTTAACGAATAATTTCCCATTGATTGTGAAGTTGCTTTAGTTTTGCACACTGACATATGATAGTGGTTGCTTATTTTTAGATTTATTTTTTTAATGTTAAGTTTAAAAAAAAATACATATTAGTGTTCCTCAATATCCAGTAATAATATCATAAAAATAATTAATTTATAAGACAAATAAATATATAAAAAAGTCATACATTTTTGGGTTAAGTAAAATAGTTGCTTTTGTTTTGCACACCACTGTACATAACCATCATCAGACTTATATTAACATATACAGCCCCAGTTTATATAACAACAGTGCATCCAAGTCAACTATTAAACCAATAGTAACATTACAAAACAAATGCTCAGACTGATAAACTGGGACAGATATACAAGAATTGCAACACTAAACAATATCACAACCATGCCACTAATATACAATCGTATACAAGACATTTCACAAAAATTACATGCAAATCCATTAACGCAACAAATCACATCAATCGGACACCACAACACATCATTCACAATTAAACACAGACTGCCAAATCAAATACTACTCATATACCATATACAACCCTAGCCCAAACCTAACATAATTAATATAAATAAAATCTCTATCATCCTCTCCCACTTTCACCTCATAAAAACATTGTAAATACCACATCATTGTCATCACATTATACTAAATTTCACTAATATTATAATAAGTAGAGTACGTTTTTAACGGTAAAAATTATATCTTCTTGCATAAATTAAAAATAAACATAAAAACACTAATTAACATATTATAAAACCTGGATGTAAACCTACAGCAAGGCAGAAAATTTAGACATAAGCTTAAATCGAAACAAATACAGATATTATTTAAAAATATGTAATCAAAAAATTTAATAATCTATCAAAAAAATAAATTAAACAAATAATAGGGAATTTTATATTAAACGTATTAGGAAATGTGTACGCTTTAACATCTAGATTATTTGAGTTTTTCTCTAGCAGTTTTAACGTTTAAATTGTAAAAAGATTTACTATTTAATTTCATTTAAATGTTTTCAAAAAGCTACACTTATAAGCCGTAACGTTAAAATTCAAAAAATAAATAAAATAAATTGAATTAATAAAGCATCAAACAACTGACATAAAACCCTTTACAACTGATCAAGAATTTTCGATACAAATGTTACAGTTTCTACGTTCAAACGAAATTTTGCTTTGAAAACAGAAAATTTCAATTAAAGTGAAATATTTATTGATCAAAATTGCTTCAAACATTTTTTATATTAACAAACGAGAAATATACTATCATTTGGGATAATATTTATCATTTTAAAATATCGAATTTCTATTTTTTTATATCTTATTTACTACTTCTTAGCATCAGACACTAAAAGTTAGCTTTTAAATATTTAAATTTATTTTAGTGAAAATTTATCAATTTTATTTTGAAAACAACAGTTTGGTGTTTATATTCTTGAAATAAAAAATATAACAAAAAAAGTTAGCTTTCCTGCGTTCATCACTTTTGAATACATAATTGTTGATCTTCTAAATATGTAACACTATCTTATATATAAACTGAATCATTATTATCTATTGTACTAAAGTCTTGTATTTAAATATTTTAATTACTATACTTCACTAAAAATATAATTTTATACTTAGAAATTTAATTTTTTTTAAATTATATAGTTGTTTAAAGTTTATTTTGAATTTTTATATACTTTTAATTGTTCGTCTTTCAAGAAATTATTAATTGTTGTATTAAAAGAATATGAAACAAGTATGATTTTAAATTTTAGTTTAAAAGAGAAAATAAATTTAAAATCAACATTATTTAGTACTTATTAAACTAATTTTTCCGCATACTTGATATGTAATAGATCATTTACTTGCCTAATTTTAGGTCAGTAATGATGTGTCAAATTGACAGCCGGGATGTAATAACAGCTGTGGGTTTTAACGGTGCAAGCATACGACCTGACATCTATCGATAAAATATCAAAATTACATAATTTAAATTTAGCAATAAAATAAGTCATATTTACATGATAATTTTAATTATTTTTAATAAAATTTCTTTAAAACGATCTTTATTTCAATTTTCGCATGATTTAATATTGAAATTATCATAAATACAAAAAATTAGACATTTATAGTTTGAGGTTATATGTCAAAAATTCTTCTGAAATGACGGATNCATTTTATTGCTTGTTTCCATGGTTTCAGTTATGAATAGGAAAGCGACACAATTTCTTAAAATATGAGTTTTTCATTATAAAATTAATATTTTTCATTAAAAACAATCTTCTCAATGATACGGAAAAATATCTTGCGCCCTACGGGAATCTAACAGCATATTACATCCCTCAGCTTTTGCTGCCCTCGCTCTCTACGTTCGCTCGTGCATCAGAAATCTTCGGGATGTAATATGCCTTTATCTTCCCTTGTGACGCAATATACTATTTAATTGCAAAAGTATCATTTATATATTACGATTTAAGTAATGAATCGGTTCATGTTAAAACGAACCAAATAAAAAGTTTAAGTAAATATTAAGAAAGCAGTGAAATATATCATGCATATTCTGCAAGGATTTAAATATTGCAATTGTACAAGCGGTTATAAGTAAAATCGCTGCAAATGTAAATAATCAAAAATTATTTGTTATTTCAAATGCCATAAAAATTCTTCCTGCAAAAATAAATAAATAAATTATAACATAAGAAAAAAATTATTTTGCAATATATGTTATATAAAATTGTCATTTCTTAGTAAGATAACCGTAAAATGATTATTTTGTAGTAGATTATCATTTGTAGTATGTTGACTATATATATTATTTTCTACAATTATTTTTTTTTTTTTTTTTTTTGTAGAAATATGATAAATGTTCAATTTTTTCATATTAATTTATATAATATGGTAGTCATTTATTTATTCTAAATACTATTTTGTTAAATATACTTTCTATAGAAATATATAAGTAATATATAATCAAATAAATGTATTTTTTGTATTTTATAGTAATTTAAATAAAAAACTTTAATTTTTGTAGTTTAATTTTACATATAAAATATATTTTGTTAAAACTTATTCCTGTATAAAAGTATAGGAATAATTTAGAACTACGTTAAAAATATAATATAAATTTGTTCATTAATGATAAAAAAAATGCAAAAAGATGTTTCTATTAAATGCATAAAGCTACACAAGTAATTGTTAAAAATGAGCGATAAATATAATTATTACAATTTATTATTAATATTTCCCTAAAAATACGAATATTATTAATAATATCCAATTATTTTCAATACTTTCATGGTTAGCACTTGGAGATTTATATTGTAACAAATAATAATTAATTTGCATAAGTGTCACAAATAATAATTTTCAATGCGATCAAAATATAAAATATACGATCGCTGATAAATAAAAGAAATGTCCTAAATCTACTTCATACTTTAACTATATTTGCACCGCTATCGTTAGCCTTCTGAACTTATAAATTTTATATAATTTTAACAAGTGTTTTAATGTAATTTAATGAATGCATATTTTTAATTTATTTGTAAAAGAACATAAAATAAATTTGAAATGAAAAGCTGAAATAAATAAATGAAACCAATAATATCTGAAAAAAAAAGTAATTTTCCAACGCAGTCAATACGTCACAATAAAAATAACAAAAATGACAAAATACATTGGAGTAGTATAAAATTCCAAATAAATATCATTTCCATATGTATAAGTATTTCGATCATGGATGACATCTCGTTTACAGAAGTAGTTTGTATATACCTACTACATACATACATATGTAGATTTATTTGTATAAAAAGATAAACGCGTTAGTAACACGACGTGACTCTCAACTCGGAAATACTAAACAAATCCCAAAAAGGATTGCTGTCAGTCGATTTGAAATATTCATTCGTTGTAGCATCATTGCTTCAGTAAAACATTAGTAGTTGCTGGCAAACAGGAAGCCTTGTTTTGTCGTTGGAAATTTCAAATCTCCCAAACGACAAATCATTTTTATTTCATACCCAGGAGACTGTTATCAAACATTAAACATTGTGATGCTGCATTATATTTCAATATTGTATTGTATACTACGAAAACAATACAGCGTTTAAAACTAAATGTGTTATTGGTTAGTTTTCAAGTATTTGTTTTGCTACTCGTCATGCGAAAAGCTTTCAATGCAAGTAAATTGAGTTTTCTACTGCGAGTTATTTCAATGTTAAATTACGAGTATTTAAGGTGAAAATTCAATTATGATGTTGACTGTATTTTAAATTGTGATACTGTTTACATTTTGTATATATTTTAACAATTTTAAATTCTATTCTAATATATCTAGTAAATACTTTTTTAAATTATAATCTTTACGTTAAAAAACCACAGCTTTTTAATTAAAATTCAAGTTAATAAATTAAAAACTGTTTAATAAAGTATAAATAATAGTTTTATTTATTAAATATGCTATCACGTTTTAACAGCTGAAGTTATTTTTTTATCAGATAAAAACTTTCTATTTTTATTTTGATTTTCAAGTTTAAAGTTATGATAAATATAGTAATGAGTAAGTTAAACTTACAGAACAAAATTTTGTATAATAGAAAATAGTTGCTTTGATGCAACACGAGAAAAGCAAATGCGGTTGTAATAAAAGATGGTCGTTAAAAAGGACTAAAAAATTTTGAATAGGAAGCTTAAAATAACTTTTTTTTACAGTCGCTATACAAAGTAGGCGTTTTGCGCCCTATTTTGTGAGCGCAAAATGGTACTTTGCCATTCTAGAGCGACAAAGTAAAAAAAACGCTCGCTGTCCAAATTTTTATAAAATGTTAATTTTACATTCTTAATGAAAATGTTTAGTCAAAAATTAATACCACTGTCGTTACCTACACATTTATTACCTTCACAAGTCAATCTGACATATAATTGCTCTGTTAGTATATTACATAACCAAACAAAATATGCCCTGCTAAGGAGTATAGAAATAAAATAGGGCATTCATTTACAAAAACGAAATTAAAAATGCTTAGATTAGATTGAATAGCTCAGTAAGAATAGAAAATAACGACAAATGATTTTTTTTATTATTTTAAAATAAAGTTCGTTTAATTTATAAAAAAAAAGATATTAAAAAATCAATTGTGTTCAGTTTAACTACAATTGATATATAATATCAATATGATGTCACGGCGAAACTAATATTCCTATCTCACTCCGCACCACACTCTATAGTATGCAAAGATAGCAATAGTGTGACGTCACAGTAACACCAAAAACAAATTTCAAATATCTCTTAAAGTTTGTGGCGACTGTAGAAAAAATCTTGTGCGTATTTCAAGCGCAAATTGACATTGTCGATTTCGAGAAAATGCCGCGCTCCTAAGTCGCACGGCAACAATCTCTCAATCGACAATGTCCCACTTTGCGCTCTTAATACACAAATAACTATATTCAATCATTTATTTTATTATATTAAACGAGCAATTCTTGTATATATTTATACCCGGTTTCTCAAAGACGGTTCTAAGAATTTTGATGAAAAACACGGATTAGGAGTATTTTAGGTTTTTAGATAGGGCGTTATAGTAACAGTTAGGCAACGGAGAATTATTTAGAAATAGAATAAAAGAAAATGAATTTCCTCAAGATATTTTAGACAATAATCTTTATGATAAAAGGTTCGAAATTTTATTGAAGTGTTGAAAAAAGGAGCAATATTTGTACTTAATAAATATATTGAAAATATTAATATTGATATAATTGGTAAACTTCATGGTGAGTACGAAATAAATTATAACAAGCCTTTATGTGTTATTTTTCAAAATTAAGAAAGCAAAAACTTTTTTTTTATTTTTACCACAGAAGAATTCATATCGTACCTTTGATTTAGTGTGGAAAGAAATTTTAGGAATAGTTTGAATTGCCTATAAGTTTATTTTGTATAGTAAAGTTGTTGTTTTGAAAATTAAAGTTAAACATAACTCCGAGCGAAGCTCGGTTATTGTGATATTTTAGATAAAATATATTTTCATTTTTAATAAAAAATAAAATAAATGACACATGTTAATTTAAAATAATGTATAAACATACATATATTCTAAGAAATTATAATTTCATTTTGCTATTTTTTATTCTACATATACTTTTTGGAAAAGAATAAATAATAATAACTTGTACTTCGATTATTTAAATTATTAAGGCAATATTTTTTTTTCTAAAGATACAGCTTTCGTACTAAAATGATATCGGTATAAATTCAGTTGTAGTATTATGGTCTTTTCAACATGATACTAATAAGAAGTATGGTACAGTTATTATCCATTTATTACCATTGAAAATTAATTATATGTATATTAGAACTTAATATTCTACTTTTACAAAATAATTTTAAAACATTATTTTATCTTATGATATATTCACTTATATAAAAAGAATAAAATGTATTTTTTTTTTCTTTTGAATGTTTGCTCAGAAAAAATATAAATATTTTTGAATAAATTCAACAATATACGAAAAATATTTTGTAAATAATTCAATCATATTTTATCAAACCCCAGATATTTTATTGGGAATCAAAAATCAATAAAGCTACTGTAAATAAATATTTACTGCAAATAAAAAAAAATTTAAATTATATCTCTAATATATCTTTCCAACGTTTCAGCAGTAAATTTTATTTCCTGGCGACAGTTTTAATTTTCAAGTGAAAGTTTTAAATCAATAATTAATTGAGTATGGTGTAACTTTTTTTATGGAAATAATGAAAGAACTTATTTTTAGTATTAATGAAAAAATTTTCACTTACATTTTTGCAATTTGAGATCCATAAAATGCCTCTTCTTCTACTGTTGTTATATAGTTGAAATTTAATATTCTGAAAATAAAAAATATATTATTTTTATTGCTATACGATTAAGAATTAGTATATGTAATATAAGATAATGCATTAAATATAAGTCTATTAACAAATATATTTGTTTTTGAAAGACATAAACATACATTTATGTATGATAACAGAATTTTTTGGATCACATTTATTGACAATAGTGTACATTTTCACTTTAATAGCGTTTCGTTCTTTTGTAAAGCTATAGATTTGTATGTTAGTCACGAATCTACAGAATCCCTTTCAGAACTTGATACTTGATCATCTCTCTCAGATAAGTTGCTTCATTATCTTTATTCAAGAACAGGAACATAAAAATGTTCACTAAAACTACACTCTGCAGCCGGGATAAAACTTATTCCTAACGTAGTCTCTAAGACGTTTGTCATTTCTTACAAGAAACTCGATAAAAAATGTGTTGCGTAGGCAGTTCACACAACTGCGTCACTTAATTGTAAGATGTCAATATTTTTTTTTTCTAACATAAGTAGAATAGAAACCATTTATTTTGTACACACGTTTTGACGAGACTTATAGATTAATAGCATTGTTTGGCTATCATTTAATACAAAAAAGATAATTATATATTTATTTATATTTTATATATACATAAAAACATTGGAACGAAAAATCTATGAAGGATTATAACAAAGGATGGATGGAAGAGGCGCACAAACAGGGAATTATATAAAAAGGCACCAATAATAAACGAAATATTTCAGATATGAAAACTACAGTGGCTCGGACATTTAAAGCGTATGTAAAATACAAGAGCTGTAAAGGATAAAGCATGGAATATATCATGAAACAAAAAAATATGTAGCAAGACTAAGAAAAAAGTAGAAAGATGCAGTTCTGGAAAAACAGAGAAAAATTATAAATTGGAAGCAAAAAACAAAAAATGTCTGGAAATAAATCATGAGACAAAAGGCCCATTATCGAAATAATATGCAGTTATGAAAATTTGAGAAGGAGCAATAAAATATTTTCTGCTAAGTTCGTAAAAAAAATGAAAGTTTTTCCTCTTAGGAAGAGGTCTTAAGAGGGCCTTACATGAGATATTTCTACATTTCCCACACATCAATTAATATCACTGTGAAATTTGATTACCGAAGTGATAGCGAGTGACAGTTATGAATATTTAGGTATCGAGCAACACAATTATTTTTTGTTAAGTTTAAAAATTTCTCCTTTTAAGAGGTCTTCGAAAGGGCCTTAGATGGGGTAATTTAAACTTCCTCACACGTCAGTGAGTATAAATGTAAAGTTTGAGTACCGAATGAAAGATTTATCAATTTTATAATTTTATAAAATTATAAACGTTAAGAAGGCATTTACTTATTTTAAGCCTAAAAAACGTGTTTCTTGGGATTTTTTGTTTCAGAAATATGTATGAAGATATAAACTTCCGATTTTCAGCATCTTATATATTGACATTTTATGTATCTTTCTGATTTTTAGTCCCTATCAAATTTATAACCCCCCGGACATTTTTACTCGGTCGGGAGCGCACAGGTCATCACGGTTATCTGTTACAAAATCTATATAAAATTTTCTTGAGCTTGTGCTACTTTGAGGTCAAATTGTTGAAAAACCAGATCAAAATCGGTTGAGTACTTTTTGAGTTCTGCTCCCGTCCAGTTCAAAAAATGTCATTTCGAGAAAAACGCATTTAAAGTTTGACGAAAGTTTAATATCAGACGCGAGACCATGACGTTCAAATACGAAATAAGTGCAGAACGGCATCGAGATCAAGCAAATCGTCTTGCATGAATAATTAAGACAATATAGGAAATCGAAAAATTCAATAAAAAATCGATTTTTTCATCGAATAATAAGTAAATACCCCCTTAATAAAATGCAATTAATATGTAATTTCTTAATTATATATAAATTAAGGATTATTTAGTTATTTTTTTTTTTTTATTACAAGGAGAGAAAATTAATTTTATTTAAATGCTGCCCGTACGCGACGGGAATTCGAATATTGCCGCAGAGACCAAAACTTTTTTGAACGGTATGACTATAATTTTATTATAAGGAAAAAAAAGAGTTGCTGGTGTCACTTTGGTTATATATATATATATATATATNAACGTTAATTGAATTTTATATAAGATATAACTCCGGGAAATGCAAATCCCACACAGAAATATTATGAATAGAAGTTTCCGTCAAAGGATAAATAATAAAGTTAAGTTGCTTTCGATAATTAAAATAAATATTGATTATACTTACAATTCATCGGCTCGTAGTTTAACTTCTCTGTTTGAAATGTATAGAATTTGGTTGTTCTCTAAGTCACTGAAAATAATAAATCTTATTAATTATTAGACTTTGATATTGCTTATATTGAATATAATATAATATTTTTAATCATACGTTTATTTTTAGAAAATACTTTTTATTTTAATAACATCAATAAAGCGAGTATACAATATTGATTAAGTTCTATAATGATTTTTTTCTTTGAACTCATCAATTTGAAATTTTATTAGCTTTTGCTTTTGTGTTTAAGAAAACTTCTATTTTAATTTAAAACTATAAGAGCAACGGAGAATATTCTTTTGTAAGTAAATTACATTTTATTAAAATGAATTCTATAAAAATATTACTTTAAAACTACAAGAAAACATATTAAAATTTATTTAATAAAAGACAATTACTCAATTTTAAAATGTATATACTGAGTGTCTATTTTTTTTTTTAAGGAACTTTATTGGTGAAATTTTCATTACGCCATAATTTTTTTCCTATTTATGTTAAGACAAAAATTTCAATAAAAAGGTTCTTCAGAATTAAAATGTTTATTCAATGATCTTATCACGTGATACAGGTAAATTAAAATTTCAATTTTTAAAAAATGTACAGAGTGCCATGCAAAATAAAACAAATAACTCTAATTTCAGTGTCATTGTCTCAATTATTGTATTTATGAATTTCTATGTAATCTTGTCTTTATATTTAAAAATTAATTAAATAAAATATCAATGAAATCATTTATTTGAAATTTCTTTATTCGTATAAAAATTTAT
Organism: Pogonus chalceus; assembly: GCA_002278615.1. Classification (NCBI taxonomy): domain Eukaryota; kingdom Metazoa; phylum Arthropoda; class Insecta; order Coleoptera; family Carabidae; genus Pogonus; species Pogonus chalceus. Next base: position 6,378,938 of record CM008235.1, read on the forward strand.
TTTAATTTTAGACTAAACTTCACGATTAATACTTTTATGGGTCTGTTTAATTTTTCAAACCGATTTCTTTTGATTTCGAAGTAAATCGCCATTGTTATAATTTTCCCTACATAAAAATTAAAATTAAAACAACATAAAATATTATTTAAGTTATTTGTTTTATTTTGCATATGGCACATGGTAAAGTACTTAAAAATGGAAATTTTAATTTACCTGTATCTCGTGACAAGATCATTAAAAAGAATAAAAAATTTTTTATAGCGTAATGAAAATTTTAATATTAAATTTCCTATAACAAAAAAAAGTAGACACTCGAAATACTTATGTATTTGTTTGTACATTTATATACAATTTATGAAGCAGTTAATAAATCTTTTGTAATATGTTTCCATTACCATGATTAGTTTAACATTGATAGCAGAGGTGTCTTGCAGTAGAATTCCCAATACTTAACTATTAAAATGTCAGTATATATCATCTATGATTAATTGTTCCAAAGTACAAAACTATGAAAGCGCATTGTAAATTTATACTTGTTAAAGATGCTATATTATATTTATTTAAAGTCATTCAATTGGAAATCTTTTTTCAACTCTTATATAAAATTATTCCATGTATTATTAAGAAGTGAGGTTATAACATCAAATTTAAAACTTTTTTCTTTTATAATATATGAAAATAAATAAAAAAAACTGAATAAATTTAGCAATTATGATTTACAAAAAAAATTTTTTTTCATGAACTTTATCAAAAATATTTCTTTCTAAACTTTCATTAACTTGATTTGAAAATTAAAGTCTCTGTGGTAAACACTAAGTACTTCAGGGAATAGCATTGATTTGTGCTGTTGGGAATTGAAGAATAGATGTCCTTTAGAACCAAAATAAAATGTAATTGTTAGTAAATTCTCTCGAAAATTTGATACATTAAATATTCTACACAAAAAATTGTGACGTAAGTTTATTTGTAAATTTTTTGCTTAATATTCTCAATTCTCAAATACAATTCGATAAACCATATAATAAAACGTTAATATGCAAAGTTATAGCTTCATAGACGCATTATCTCGGAAAAAAATGCGAAAAATTGCAAGAACCGTTCTTTTTAGCGAAATTTTTAATAAATTAATCTTTAGACAATATAATGATAAGCTCATATTAAAAGTTTTTGTTTAATAACTTAATTATACTGGAGGTCGTGCAAAATAAAGTAAATAACTTCTTAATACCATGTTTTTTAATTGTGATTTTAATGTAGATTTAAATAATCGAAACTTAATTCGAAATAAAATTAAATTTATTAAAGTTGTTCAGAGTTAAAATTTGCATCTAATGAATCTTTTGTGATGATTCTATCACGATAAATAGATAAACTAAAATTTTCATCTTGAAGCAGTTCATAGAGTGCCATACAAAATAAAACAAATAACTTTTTACTCCTTGTATGTAAAATTAGGCTTTCAGACCTATATAAATATTAATTGTGAAATATAGTTTCAAAATTATAATTATTTTTTATAGTAATAAAGAAAACTCAACTTAATGATTTCATCGATATCTTACTTAATTAATTTTTAAATACTTAGACAAAATTATAGAGAAATTCATGAATACAGAACCTGAGACAATATCATTTAAATTAAAGTTATTTGTTTTATTTTGCACGGCACTCTTTAAACATGTAATAAATACGTCTTGTAACAATAAAAAAAAAGTTCATTGGATACATACTTTAATTCTGGACAACTTCTGTATTTCAATAATTGTTTTAACATTAATATGGAAAAATTTATGGAGTTGACACCCGGTATAGTAAGACATTCACAAAAATAATCCTTAACACCGGCGGCCTTAATCATGGCGAGGCTCCGGGCAACAGATCTTTCCGAGGCCCTTATCTTTTGAGCAAACTAGAGTAGAACTTGAAAAATTAAACGGCGAACGTAATGCTGAAGACTGTTTAATAATATTTATCTTAGTTTTCGAGAAATTTTCTAATAATTCAAAATTTTTAAAATCAGTAAAAATCGTAAGGTTATAGTCTTCTTTTTTTCTTAAAATTGACAAATTTTTAGTTTGAACTTTATATAATATAATAGAGAATTTAAAGGCAAAAGGAATGCCGAAGACCGTTTTTTAATATTTATTTTGGTTCCAAGAAATTTGCAAAAAAAAACTAAAAATGATTAAAATCAGTAAAAATCATAAGGGTTTAATCTTCTTTTTTTCTTAAATATGAATTAATTTTNCGCTTGCCACCCCCTAAGGCAGCCACTGATCCTTAATTTATAATCCAACTTCAATAAAAAAGCAACCCAGATTTACAGATAATTATTTAAACAGAAATCGATATATAATACAATAAAATTTTAATATTTCAAATTTTAATTTAATTGCTGTTTTATATCGCGAAATATTTCCTAGTTAAACAAAATGCAAAAATATAATATCACAATTTCCGCTAATTAAAAAGATTTAATAATAATAACGAAGCAAATTCGTATTATTTATTTATATCAACACATTTCTTGAAATTATCCAGGGAGCTATAAAATGAATTGAAACTCTAAAAATATAATTCCATAATTTATGAGTCTAATTACAGGTCCGATAGCCAAAATATTTGCAAACAAACGTCTTGTTCTCGTAAGATTTATGGGTCTCAGCATGAAATATACACTCGCCATTACGTCATTAGGAGTATATTTCATCTGATAATTCCGAACTTGGTAGTATAGTCGGATGAATAAACTTAACGATTAGTGAAGCAGACAAATATATTGAAATATTTCGTGTTTGGTTGACCACAAGCGTAATTAGATACTCTATGTATGTAAATATGAAAGTACTTGTATATAATATTGTTGCAAAATTTCATACATAATGTGTATTTGTATCTAAAGTGAAATGGAAGCATATGGCGCGTTATATTACACACTTCGGTTTATTACAAACTGTTATCATTGACCTTGAAGAAAATTTCAATTTGTAAAATGAACTGTAATGAAACAAAAGGGTTGTTTTTATTTACTGAATAAAATTTAAAACCTTGGAATAAATACACATGTAGTCCGTTAATATTTAGATTCATTTTTCATTTAAACATTTTTTTGATGAAATATGTTAGAAATTATTTTCTTAGATATTTGATAATTAAATATATTTTACCATAACGCACTCTTTGTGCATATATTTTAAAAAGGGAGAAGGGATGAAGTGTTTCTGACCTGACTTATGGGCGGGTTCTCTGCTTTGAGAACTATTTGCTTTAGCAAAGTAGTAGAGTTCCTTAAACTAAGACAAGTGGCAGTTTTATAATGTTGGTGTATTACGAGTTAATTATACATTGGATTACCGGTATCATATGGGGTGAGTTGTCTCACTGTTATTCTGCATTTCGGAATTGTTATCAATAGTTCTTTGACGTTAATTAAGGTATAATGTCATCCTATCCTTATTTAAATATGCGGAGTGAGTGTCACTCATTATTTAACTGAATTTATTAATTATGGTTATAAAGTAATTCAAGGATATTAATGCATGGTTAATCCTAACTTGATAAATATTAAGAGACGCGATTGTTTCATTACAATCCTTTTGTTGCTCATGAAGTTAGGATACCCTCACCAGATTCTATCTGGTGCAGATGCGTCGTCTCGTAGCCGGCTACGTT
>CM008235.1:6390415-6413763 GCA_002278615.1 Pogonus chalceus
CCTATCAACTTCCAATACATTTTTTAAAATTACCATGGAAATTTTTAACAATGTAACCACTAAATTTTAAATGTTTCTTTACATACACATACAAGCAATAAGATGCATATTTGATAAATTATAATAATAAATGAATTATTAATAACTTTTTAAATGTATATTTCGATATAAAAATAATAAACTAATTAAACGAATTTAGAAATATACCAATTAAACAATCAGTGATTTCAGTATCAGATAGTTACAAATTGAATTTTGTTAATTAATGAATTTCATTTCCTGTACTAAGCAGGTCAGAAAGATGTCAATTGATATTGAATATTCGAATCTAATACTCTTTAATGCATGTAATTTCCATTATATGTCACAAAGAACTGTCATGTTATATTTGCTTCTAGTTACAATCAAAATGCATTAACACGTGAACATTGCTATTGTAAAAACTATTTTTACAGCTGCAAAGTTTTTATGATATAATTATCTGCTGATCAAAGTATTTTTACCACAGAAGAATCCATGTCATTCTCGTTATTTAGTGTGGAAAGAAATTTTAGGGAAAGATTAGATTTCCTATAAGTTTATTTTGCATAATTAGGAGTTTTTATTGGACATTAAAGTTATCTAAAACTCCGAGCGAAGCTCATGTATCCTATAACTTTAAAGTAATTTTCTGTTTTATAAATACTTATCACAATATTAAAGCAAATTTAATATAACCGCTTAAAATATAGCTTTACACAAACTTTGTTTCATTCATTATTATTTTTTAAGTCTCTCTTCGTTAACAGATGACCTAAGACAGTTTTAAAACAAACCTAATGCTATGCCATTTCTCTACCACGCTTGTCAGTGCGGGTTAGCAAAGCTATCAAGATTTTACTCATGATTAAACCGAAAATGTAGCATTAATGAAAGGTCCAGCGGTCAACTTCCCAAATTTTTAGTTTTAAAGGGTTTAACGTACAGAATATGAAGGAAATCGAACCCAACACATTTAGATTACGAACTATTAACAAGTTATAATACAACCTTGACTATGTCAAATCAATTTTATATGGAGTTTTTATTCGTACATGATAATAAATATTTAAAGACAAAATTTATGAAAGGTACACATATCATTTTTATTTTATAACGACGGACAGCGCAGCGTTCGACTCCTTGGAGTTAAAGGTCAAGAAGTTAGATAATAAAAATAAAAAAACATGAGAACATCCATTTTCCGAAACATGTCAGATAAAATAATGAATATCATTTATGTAAACGTATTTTAAAATAATAAGAAAAATGTTAAGTTGTTAAATACACCATAAAATAATTATTTCTACGGAAGAAAGTGTTTATTAAATAATTTTTAAATGAATTATAAAATAAAAACAAAAAGGAAAAATAACCCTGATTTTATCATATACATAATTAAAAAGTACAAAGGGAAAAAAATGTAATTCATAAAAAGAGCTCAATTAGATTTTAATTGCTCCTTTATGTAATTTAACTTTTCTTAAGATTGAAACCAGCAAATTTTCTTATTTGAATTTAATTCAAGTGGAAAGTCAACGAAAATTCGTTTTAAATAACAACGTTTTATAGTGTTGTTTAAGAAGATTAAAATACTTATTACACCTGAAGGAAGAAAATCATAATTGTTCAATCAGAAATTTCCTTTGATGCTAACTTTTGTAGTTAGACTACATCCGATATCATCTGCTATACATACATCCGCCTAAACATACCTTTGCTTGTCAAATGCAGATGTTTACTCACATAAGAGATTATAACAACATGCTTTGTTGTTATCTCAGTGTTTTTTAGTATGTGTCAATTTTTTTGCTCAGCTCTCTACTATGATATGCAAACTAAATGTGTTGCACTATTATCTGGGATGTCTCCAACATATGACTAACAATAAGGAAAATATATTATCCTTTCAAAACTATAAAACATAAATTTATAATTAATTTGATTTATTTTTATAAATAAATACTCTGGACATTAAATAATATAATTAATATGAATGTCTTGGCATTCGGTCAAAACATTTTAAATAATTAAATGTATTACAAACTTTTAACTATTTTCAGAAATACGAAGTATAAACTTTTACTCTTATTATTTAGATATAAATAAGAAAATATAAAGATGTATCCGTTACATATTTGAATTAATAATTAAAGTTTTAATTTGATTATAATGGTTGTAATTTTAAAATAAGATTAAAAGAATGTAATGAGATAAAGCAGAGGTTCCCAATTAGTACCGGTACGCGATAAATAAATAAAGTAATTATGAAAAGGGTATTTTTGCACAAAAATTCTTATTTTTCTTACAAAAGTGACTAGTGGTATTTAGAAAATTACAGTTGTGATAATTAAAAGAACTGAACCATAACGGTACGTGATCATATTATCTACAAAATACCGATTTAAGATCTTAAAAGTTTGGGAATCTCTGTGCTGTAACATGATGATCTGTTAATCTAATATATCTAAAATTTTAAATACTGTATATTTGATCTTTCAAATTAGAAAATAATTTTTTTAATATAAAATTATTTAAGATGGCAGAGCTCTAACAATGTTTTCCGGGAAAGACGATCCGCTAGTTGTTAATTGTCATGAACCAAAAAAATTTAGAGAGAAAAAAACCCAGAAATTTAAACATTTAAAGTTTTTACTTTCAATTTCACATAATTTTCAGTAATTTTCTTTTAAAAATATAATTTTTTAAAATGTTTTTTCAATTTTTCTTGGTTTCAGAGCAAGTTAGAGGATTATAGCGGGATCGGTCGAAAAAGTCTTTAAGCTACCGCTGACGTCAATTTGAGAAACATAGCTATGAGAAAAACGCGTTTCAAGTTTAGGTAGTGCTCTAACGCCAAGCGTAAAGATCACAGGTTCATACTTCATAGGCTATAATATCAGAAATACTTTGAATTTTGGTAACGTATTCTTAATAATGTTAAACTAACACTTTCTGAATTTAATAATGTATTTCTTTCATGAAAAGCTTAAGGTAAACTTAATCTTATATGTGAGCGCTTATTTAAATTTCTATATATCTAATTAACGCTCAGTTTGCCACTCTTCCGGGCATATTTTTTTTTTAATTACAAGTTTTTTTACAATATTAGTTATAAATAAAAATAAATAGAATATATGAAAAATAATGAGCGCCTGCAAAGCGCTTATTCCCGACCTAATTACTTTTTTCCTTTGTCAATAAATTAAAAAATTAAATTATTTTTCATAAATAACAAGCATTTTAATGATCAAAATTCGCGTCTAAAAATTTATTATCTTACACAGATTCATACAAATAAATGTAGAAATTTTTAATAAAATCATATAACATTTATTTGAAACAACCCAAGTAATATACTTAATTGTTCTGTATTTAAATTGAAAAAAAAAAATTAACAGACATCCCAAAAAATGTCACTACAGAAAATAATTCCTCTACGTGATTAAAAAAAAACTAAAACCATAAAAAAACATAACAGTTAAATGAACTCTTTGTGTTTATAAAATCAAAATTTGACATTTTTAGATTTCTTTTATTCATTTACATTCGCATTTGAAAACCGGTGTTTGAAGCGTTAAAAATTATCCGGTTTAACATAGATCGGATACACAAAACCACAAATTAATCCGGTGAAAATGTTAAATGATGATGTCAGGTCGCATCTTTGCGTGCGGAATAATAAACAGTGAAAATATTGATTTCTTTTTATTCTTTTCACAAACAAAGAGATATCATTAGCTGAAAAAAAGGAATCGTGATTTTATTCTTGTATTTGGAATTGTTTCGTGTTGAGTGATTCATATTCTCAAAAACTTCAAGGCACAATTTTAAGTAATGTCTGGAGGTTAATTGATCTACAAGTTGGAAGGCCTTTCAATTTTAATTGAACTGTCGAAAATATTCAAATGATCAAATCACTGACAAATTTTTATTCAATACATATATTTTGAATAATTTTATTTCAATTTTTATTTCGAATAATTTTTAAATTATTATTCTTCTTGTTTTTTATAAGAAATAGCACATAAAATAAAAAGTTTAACTATGAATATATTTTGCTTTTAATTGATTTCTAGAAAATTAATTAAAAATAGATGTTGTAGGCGAAATTTTCTAGTGGAAATCAATTATTTGAAAATTCTGGTAATTTTTTCTTACACACCTTTTAATTTTATTTTAATTTCATTTGAAAATAATTCGTATTTCTTATTATTACAATACGCTCGTCTCTTAAATTACGCGTATTCACGGGAATTTGTTTTACGCAAATAAAAATTGCGTAACTAAAGTGTATAAATAGAAAAAAAAAATATATTGGAAATAAATCTAGTATAATAAATATAAATATAGTTAATATTTATTATTGTGCCTTTTTGTTTTATAAATGTAAATTAATTTAATATAACATCTTATTTACAAATAATGAAAATATATTATTTTGTGGTATATTAAACTAAATATAAAATACTTAATATGTTATTAAAAATTCAACCTAAAATATATTCTTTTTACTAACATAATTTAATTGCTTGTGCAAAAGCTTTAATGAGATTCTCTGCAGCTTAAAATTTTTGAAAAACCATGCTTTTTACAAAATCTCAAATTTTAAATTAAGAAATACTTTTATAGATGAATATAGATAGATCCACACTTCTAGATTATAACTAGAAAGATTTTTAATAATTGTAAATTTATCTAATTTTCATTTAAAACTCAGAAAAATTTAAAAGTTTTCTGGGATAATCTACACATATTGAGATTAATCTCAGCATAAATAAAAAAATTAAATTAAATATGATAAATCAATAATATTTCTTACGCTGACCGCAAAGCTATAAATATTTTTGTTATTAAGATAAAAACTAACGTTTTCTATTTTTTTTTTTGATTATCTAAGAACAATTTAGTTTTAGAAATAAATATTTGTTGTGTTTAAAATTAAATTTTAATAGGGAATTTGTTCTTTAATCATTTATATGTTACTTATTTTCGTTTAACACATTAATTAATTATTAATATAATTGATAATTATTTTAAATATTTTGATAAAATGAGTGAAATCTAAGTGAAATTGAGCATTATATTTTAATCGTTCCAAAAATTATGCCACCCTTAAAATTTTGTCGCTCTAAGCCTAAATGCATCACTGATGAAAATTATTACCATTTTTACTTTGCGTTATATGGTAACCGCATTATAATAATACCGTTTTAAATAACGATTGACTTTATACACTTGTTACTTTTAAAATTTCTAAAAAAAAAATATATATACTGGCTGCCTAAAGCTATATAGCGTATAATACCATGTATGTAGTATAACGCGTAAAAAAATGCCGCGTAAATTAGGGGTCGAATGTATCTTGTTACTTAATTATACTCAAAGAAACAATGCAATTAGATATGCCACATATTTACATGAAGCGAACCAGAAATTCGTAACTAGTGTTACACAAGGATTGCGGTAAAATACGTAATTATAGAATATCCTCAATTAACAGACAAATACATAGATATACCGAGGGTCTACTTTTTTCGTTATATAGGAAATTCAATGGTAAAATTAATATTAAAACAAATATTTTAATACAAAAGTTGTTCAGAATTAAAATGAACTCTGTTTAAATAATATATAACAATCTTGTCTCAAGATACAGGAAAAATTATATATCCATCTTAAAGCAGTTTACAGAGTGACATGCAGATTAAAACAAATAACATTAATTTAAGTGACATTGTTTTAGTTCTTGTATTTATGAATTTCTCTGTAATCTTATGCTTATATTTAAAAATTAATAAAACAAAATAAAGATCATATCATTAATTTGAGTATTCTTTATCCGTATGAAAATCAATTATAAATTTTAAGCTACATTTCACAGATAATATTTGTATTTTTATACCAATATCATTTTATTTACAAGTAAGTGTCTATTATTTTAATCGTCTATACATTAAAATAACAATTAAAAGCATACAAAGTGTTAAGAAATTATTTGTTATATTTCATGGAACTCTTAAAACTGCTAAAAGATGAAAATTATAATTTACCTGTATCTTGTGACAGAATTGTATATCATTAAAAAGAAGCTCGTTGGATGCACATTTTTTTTTCTGAAAAGCTTTTGTATTTAAATATTTTTCCTGACATTTATGGCATCATGAAAATTTTACTATTGAATTTCCTACATAGCAAACAATAGACATCCGGTGTACATATAAAATTGTTAAAATAATTTCTTCAGAGACAACTTAACTGTCATTTCATAAATAATTATTTAAGGTCAAATAAATATTTTTGCTTATTTTAAACTTGAGATTCAAATAAATCATAGCAAAAACTCATTTTTTGGATTAAAACAATAATCACGTACTCCAGATAAAACCCTTGAAAATACTTTTCTTAACCTTCAAATGTTATGATTTGTATTATTACCCAACAACAATATAATGCCATTTCATGAAATAGAACTTTTTTGAAATATTGAACTGAGTAATATCATTTTATTGTACGTGAGAAAAATAAGACAGTATGAAGTAAATAGTCTCATCTACAGAAAAATGGAAGTTTATTTCATTTTTGTAGTTTAATTTAATGAAATATATTTATTTTAAAAGTGTACTATCTCGTTGAAGGTACGGAAACTTGAATATTATCTTTTATTCTACATGAAAACAGTGGAAGTAAATAAAAAAACTTCTATTATACATATTTGTTAGTCTATTAAAAAAAAAATAACAAATTTTTATTCCACTTGCTAATTCTCTACTTATAATATATCTATTAGTAATTTGGATTTAAAATACCTTAAAGCATTGGATTTAAGAATTTAAATCGAGCTGTGCAAGTAAAATTCATTTTGATTTAAAACGAATTTGCTTCAAATTTTGAGCTCAATCTTACTACCAACCGTTTAGAGGTTCGTTCGAATCCTTGATAATACTGTTTATCTTTTAATTTATTTTGAAGAACGCCTATTAAACAATATTTAAATTCTGTTCTGTTATTTAAATATTATTTTTTCTGATACTATTACAAAATTAATATACTTCTTATACAATTTTTAATTACGGAATAGTAAGAATCTATGAAACTGTGCAGTATTATTATTTCACTAGTGAATGGCTATTTCATTCGTATTTCATTCTAAACTTTTAACAGAATATGCTATTGTTACGGGTTTTATTATACGAAATGCTTATTTACACTATTTACATCTATTATTTATATCACTTATGATGACTATCGCATCTTCATATTTTTATTTAACACCCGAGCTACCATTCCTGCTGTTAATTCATTGTCCATTATTTAGCAACTAATTCTGTCGACCACAGAGCCTTTTTATATAGGCCACAGTATAAGGTAAAAGACCCTGTTTCTGACCTTTTAAGGTTAAATTTGGCGTTTAACAATGATAAATATTACAATATTAAACTTTAAAAAAGATTGAGTATCTTAATAACTACTTTTGTATTCTCTAAACAAAATTTTATCAGTTTTTTTTCTTAAAAAAATTAGATTAATAACTTGAATATTTTTTTTAAAAGCAGACCTTTAAGCACCTATTTCTGATCGTCAAAAAATGTACTNAAATTTAAATATATAAATCTAACTTATTTATATTTTTTTAAATAAATAATAACTTTTTATTCATTATTATGTCAATAAACAGTGATACAAAATAATAATTATAAGAACTATATCATTTTATTAGCTTGTATAAATGTTATGATCTTCATCTTATAGGTTAAAATTCTAGGGTCAGAAACAGGAACATATCTATCAAAATCGGACCCAGTTATTGACTTTTGAAATTTAATATTTAATATATTTTAAATTTTTATTGTGATCATTTTAAACAAAAGTACATACAATTTTTAATATATAGATATATTTTTTATTCCATTTTTATACGTATATGATAAAAATAAAGCCACTCTTATTTGTAGTTTACTCTAACCATAATGATTTAGATTTTGATTGAAATATGGCTTTTACCATTACTATGATCTTTAAAATTTTCTTTTGTTTTATTGTAATTATTTTTAATTTTAATTTTCAATTATTCGAGTACAGAACATATAATTTAACGTTTTGGTCAAATTTATTTAAAAGCTTAATAAAAAGTGCTTTTTTTAAAAAAATAAAAAAGTCAAAAACAGAGCCATGGTCAATAACTGGGTCTTTTACCTTAATTCCAGAACCTTTTATGTTGCCGATATTCTGGGACAATGTAGAATCGTAGTTGTTGATGTCTACGTATGTCATTGTCAGGTTAATCACGGCTACGCATCAGTGGATTATGTAAATTTTATTGAATAAGAATTATTAAGAGTTAATTCAAATTCAATGGTTATAAGTTCATTATTAGATTGAATATCTTTAATATTTATAAGTTTTGTTTTATTTTTTTAAATCAATTTATGGAAGGTACTATTCATTACACTATTAATTTATTGATGTTTCCATATACTTTAAGTAAGAAAAAAATTTATAAGTTGCTAATATTTAACTTAAAAAAAATATGCAAAACTGAATATTCAGACACTAACTACATAATAATTTCTAAAATTCAATATATATTAATATATTCAAGATACCAAAATTTAGATCACGATTTTGATATCATGTTTCCATATAAGGTTGATAAAGTTATTCCTTCCAGTAGGATTATTTTATAACGCTCGTAAAAATGAAAGTAGGAAGTAAGAAAAATCTTTAAAGAATGCTGTCTACTAAAAGTACATTTAATGAAAAATATTTGTGATATGCCAGGAAAAATTTAATATAAATGCTTATTTCGTATTAAAATTTCGACAATATGTAAGTTTTTGTCGAAAATACACATGTATCTATAAAATGTTTTCAATGCAACTATAGTACATTTTTAGTATTGTAAAGATGAAAAGGTTTCCACAAGGAAATTGTGTATCGATTTCATATCAATGGTTATTTGTATTTCCGTTACAATTTCAGGGAAAATTTACTATGACCATTTCAGGAAAATAAAAAAAAAACCAACCCTTAGGTTGCTAGCATAAAAGGATTTTAAATTAAATTATATATTAGAAAAACATTATTAAAAAATCTAATTCAAGTTAATGCTTCATTTCTGTTTAATCAAATTTATGTTAGTATTAAAATCTGACTTGTGAAATGTTCTATGTATAATCCAATTATTATATGTTACAATTTTACATGTTAAGCTTGGTTTTTCTATCTTGAGTTAAAATCGTTAAACTGGAAATACTGATAATCATTCCTTGCTTTTCTTGTTAAATCGTAAACTTTGAACAAAACGCTGTAAAATTTTATGTTTATATGAATCAAGATTTTATTTACATATATGTATGTGTTTAACTTGAAGACATACTTATATGGTTTTAAATAATATAATAATATATAGTTGTGCATATGAATTTTAGCTTAGAGTATGTTTCTAAAAAAATATTCAATTATTATTGTAGAAAAGCACGAAATTCGAGACAAATTAATATAGAGATAAAATGATACATTTAATGACAAGAAAAACCTGCATTACTTTTTAAAATAGTCTTTAGTAATATTTTGACACTTGTTCCATCGTTCTGTGAGCGTTCCGATTTTCACAACATAGAAGTCTACCTTGCTGTTTAAACGATCTGTGTACAATATTTATGGCTGCTTCGTTGTCGTCGAACTTTATAACTATGTGTAAAAAGTCTTTAAACGGGTTGAACAAATAAAAATTGAATTTGTAAGAAATATGGTCACAGCTTCAAACAAATTAGAAGTCTGGAATTTTCATGAACTTATATCAACTGACTTAGAATCTAACTAGAATACGTTTTGCAATAATCCAGCAGGTCATAAATGATGTACTGCACTGTTTTAACACTAATTAACAATAACACAATTTAAAAAATTTTGATTAATCTACCTTCGCAAAAAAAAATTTCGTTTATGTGATTTTACAGAGCGGTTGTCCAGAGTAGGGATGTTACGGAACTTCGATTCCGATTCCGATATGTCGGAACATCCGATTGTTATTACACCTCCGGTTCCGAAACTTTTAAATCGAAGGTTTTAATCGGAAGTCTAATCTATGACACTTTAAGAAATAGATTAAATAAAGACAAAGCTGTGAAGATTTTGTTTATTAAATATAATATTTCACCTTTAGAGTCAATTCATTTGATTTAATTTGCTAACTGTTATTGCAAATATGTTAATTTTGATTTTCATCGCCTGTATAGATTTATTATCCGACTACGACTTCGATTCCGATTCTGATTCCGATAAACCAAATTCAAAAACTCCGACTCCGACTTCGGTTCCGATAAAACCACCTCCGTTACATCCCAAGTCCAGAGCGATAGAAATCAATAACAATTGTTTTGGCTAAATTCAACTGTTCCAACCAATTATACATGTCATTGAGATTGAAACATTATTCAACATACTATATTTATATGATTCAATAAATTTTCGCCAGTTTTATATTCTCGAATATCAAAAATCTTATCACTGAACGTTTGTCTTCCAGATGTACATGTTTCAAGCGGAGGTGATATTTTAAAATTTAAAAAAATATTATGTTTATATTATTATGATAGAAAATTTTATTAAATGTGGTCTTAAGGTTACTATCTCGATCCTGAAAAAGTTTTATTACTATTAAATGAACTTTTTTCCCTACATCAATTTGCCTCGTTAGTTAATATTAACGGGACTCTATCCTGCATAAGATTTTAGTATTTATTTGAGTTTATATTGAGATTAACTACTGAATTTTTTAAAAGTGAATAAACTCTTGGCGTTAAAAAAATTGTGGCAAATTTGTATTTTTTTTTTTTCTCAATTTATCTGAAAATGCAACTAAATGTTTAAATTTACATATTAAAGATGTTAGTCTGCTAAAATGATTTTAAAGAACAATTAAATCAATTAAACTCTTGTATGCCAATAACTAAACTAACTGGACTTAAATTTAAGCGCAACTGATTTTTCTTAAAAACTAATAATACAAAACAAAACAAAAATAAATATTTACGGTAAATTGAGAACAATATTTTCCTAAAAATTTATATGTATTTAAATTATACACACTACTGTATTAGAAATTTTATCCTAGTTAGCTATGGTAATAAATCACCATATTGTATTCTGTCTTTTTCTCTTTCCTTAAATCTTCTTTTTTACATCGTTTTCTTATATGTTTATATTAATTATGAAAGTTTTATTTCAAAATTTCTACGTATTCATGTTTTAATTAAAATGTATGTACAATGAATTACCTATTTGAATTGCGGTCTACAAATTTATCAATAATAATGTATATTCAAAATATTATATTAAATAATGCATAATTTGAATTGTGCATATTTAGCTATTCAGTTAATCTATAGCGAATTATATATTCTAAGTTACAGATTATACAAATTTAGCACATATTAACTACGCATTATATTTCTTTACTCGGACTATAAAGTTTGAAGCGCTTTATACATTGTTACACAATTGCATTTGAATATTTGAATAATTATGTTTAAATTAATAAAATATTTCAAAATATCGTATCAAAAGTTGTTTAACTATTAATTATAATATTAACTTCAAAACTATTTCAAATAATGTTTTAATTTATATCTTATGTATAAGTTTGTTAATATAACTTATATGAACCTTTTTAATTAAAGCCTTGTAGGATGTAGGTAATATAACTTTGCAATTCCGAAAATATTAACTTTTCAATTAATTGCAAGTATATAAGTTTAAAGTTTTAATATAATATTTTAAATTAAACTTAAGAATTAAAGCATGAAATAACTTACACGTTTTTTAGTTTCGGTAGACGAACATTGAAAACTCCTTCATCTATACGGATTAATTTTGGAACACGCTGTATATATCTGCAAAATAAAATATATTTTATTAATTTATTTCATATAGAAAAGATAATTTTATGTATAGTAAAGAAATAAATATCAGTTTCAATTATTTTACAAAAAATTGAAAATTTATTTATTTTGGAGATTTACTGCATTCTGATAAGTATTGTAAATATTGTGGAACAATTTCAAGTCAATCCCTACAAATCGTTTTCTCTGTACATTGGCAGTATTCTTGAAATATCACGTATTGCAAAAATGTGGTTTAGATTTTTGGACCTTTATGCATGACAAAAAAATATGATACTCGATATATTGCTATGAATCACAAAATTTGAGATAATACTTTTTTTTTTTTTTTAATAAAAACGTTTATTATATGAAATATGTTAAATCATATTTTATTGCATTTTCTATTTTATTTCAATTTCAAAGTTAAAATATGTTTTATATCTTATATTTAGAAAATAGATATTTTTCATAATATCACCTCTTCTACTTAAGGTCGCTTAAAACAATTTTAGAATTTCATACTCTTGATATGAATTTACTATATTCCCGAAATCTTTATTATTTTTATGTTTACATTGCTTCTTGTAGCAGATTAAACAAAAATATTTATTCTAGTGTTAGAAATTATTTTCTTAAATATTTTACCATAACTCACTATTTGTGCATATATTCAAAAAAAAAAAAGGGAGAAGGGATGAAGTGTTTTTTGTCTGACTCAGGCAGCAAAGTAGTAGAGTTTCTTAAACTAAGACAAGTGTCAGTTTTATAATGTTGTTGTATTACGAGTTAACCATACATTGGATTACCTGTATCATATGGGGTGAGTTGTCTCACTGTTACATTGTTATCAATAGTTCTTTGACGTTAATTAAGGTATAATGTCATCCTATCTTTCTTTAATTATGCGGAGTGAGTGTCACTCATTATTTAACTGAATTTATTAATTTTGGTTATAAAGTAATTGAAGAATATTAATGCATGGTTAATCCTAACTTGATAAATACTAAGAGACGCGATTGTTTCATTTCAATCCTTTTGTTGCTCATGAAGTTAGGAAACCCTCACCAGAATGTATCTAGTGCAGATACGTCGTCTCGTAGCCGGCTACATTGATGACAGTGCCTGGAACCTGAGTACGTAACCAGTTTTCCGGATGACCTTATATGGATAGGGAGTCGGAGTGGCGAATGAATATAAATATAACACTCTTTGCACGCGACGACGTCGCGTATGTGCTTTTCTGATGGGATTAGCAAGAAGAATTCCCAACTGTGATTTGGATGAGCCAGTCTGGTGGGACTGGCGAAATAAGAACTTAAGCTTGGGTCTTAGATGAGTTAGTCTGAGACTAAGGCAAATACTTCCAGAAGTTAAGCATATACCATATTTATTATTCCTAAGTAATGCATGTAAATGAGTTAAATGCAATATTCGGTGCATGAGTTTAAATAAGTCGATATCAGAATGACATGGAGGTATTTTTAAATAGGTGTCTGCAGATATAAGCCTCGGCGTCGCACTAGACCAATCTAAACGTGCTTTGACGTAGCTGTCCATTTTATATTAAAGTAAGTCTAACATTATCTATTACGCATCTGAATCTGTGATTATTATATTGTTTAATGAAGGAGATGCATCTGTCTTCGTCACTTTTCTTATGTCTTTAACATTAACATTACAAAAAAAATATATTACATTAAAAGATTCTATTTTTCTTATACTAGCTTATAAACTTAATAACTGACTATAATAATATTACACAATTTTAAAATATAACCTCAAATAATATAGGCTTTTGAAATATCATCAACAGTTCAGTTTGCATGTAATAATATATTGTAAAAAAAGAAAAAAAAATGTTTTTGAAAACTTTTTCATTAATAATTCTTTGACAGATATATAAAAAAAAAAATGTTTGATAGATGATTGTTTCTGCACTATACGAGATCACAAGGAAATTCAAATCGATTCTGTCACTCTATATAAATAGAACATCATAGAAAACTAATCTACAAAACATTTTGTACACAAGCATGCTTATATTTGTTTCAATGCGTGGTTCGATTTTGGTTAGATAATAAAACATTTTGAATGTTTGTCAGGACTAAATAAACAAAGAATTTCACATTTCTAACCAAAACACCACAGCTACAAGCTACACGACACTACATGAATGTATGTATTTTCATTTCTCTTGAGCTATTAAAGTACAGGTCTTATGTCTTGACTTGAATCTTGAAACTACCTAAGAAAGAACACGTCAAACCATTATATTTTGTCGACATTTTCTTTTGTATTTTGTACAGGAATTGTTCACTACAAACTTTATTTTTTAAATTAAACATTATGTTCTTGTATTGTAGTATATCATTTCATCAAATCATTTTATATTTATTAAATTAATTGATAAAATACTTTCCAAATAGTTATCTGTTTAAATTAAAATTAATTATCAATAATTAAATAATACATTTATAAAATAAACTGTATTATTTTCAATTGACTCTTCGATATTTAATAATTATTCAATATAATGTTTCAATTTTATAATTAAAATGAAAATTCGTATTTTATTACATTTAAATTAAATAATTATTTTAGTAAACAATAAATTATAAAAACATTAAAAATATATTTCATTTTAATTAAGTAAATGCCAATAGTCGAACTAAATAATTCAATTTTTATGATAAAAAAATTGAAACTGTATTTACTTATTTGAAGTTTGCAGAATTGTACATAAATAATATTTAACAATTAAAATACAAATTAAGTGAGTTGTCTGTGTTTTTCATTATTTATCATCATAAAACTGATGTACTACACAATTTATTAAATTTTTTTGGCTTCATAAACGTACAAAGGGGAATAATTATAATTTGTAGTTTATTATATTTTTTAAAAAGCTACACGATATCATGTCTAAAATAAAGAAAATAAATTTGTAAAAATAAGGTATAACTAACTCAGACATGATGTTCTAAACAATGTATTTTATTATTTTTTAAACCGAATTACAAGAAGATGACCAGTAATTTCGAAACTAATTCATTTCAAGAATATTAAAATGGAAATAGAACAATTAAAGTATTGTTTTAAGCACATTGAATTAAATTATTCACTTAACCTAACAAAATTTCAACAAAAGATGTGACGTAAACATTTTAATATAAAAGTAAATTCTGTAGATTTTATTTTATGATTATTATAAACTGCAGATGCAAGTTTCTTGCATATCCCTGACGATGACACGAACGAGCACTTTTCAGAAAAGCTATGCAAAATCTGTCGTGCGTATTTAATCTTTTGTAGCTGCCGTTATTCAGTTGCTACTCGTCTCTGTGTACTAGGATATGCTGTGTACACGACAATAAGCGGTAATGTTACTTGAACGGTATGACAAGAACGAGGACGGAAGCAAGAATGATATATTGCATACCTTAATTATAAAGGAAAGATGTTTGCCATGTCATTATCATACGCATTGTTATCCCTGTTAATGTTTAAAACAGTGATAAGCTCAAATGTGAGTGCGGGAATGCAAACAGTCAACTATAATATATTACAATATTTAGGTAAAGAAAAAACTTTGTAAGTAGTCGATGTTTTTAATTGCATTGGTTTAACTTTTAATCCAAATTCAGTTAGTTTAGAACTTTTAAATTGTTAAAACTTTTTACCTTCGTTCCTTAGAAGTTAAATAAGTTTTCCCAAAAAAAAAAGAGAAGAACTGTAAATAAACTATTGAAATAAAATCAATTGTGCGTTTATAGTTTAGAATAATTTAACTTCTCAAATTTATACGAAAAAATATATTTGATTAAAAAAAATATTTTTTCTATGTTTATTGTTAAAGGAATACGAAGGCTTGCTTAAAAATGAAAAATTTTAAAAATTTAAAATTGAATAAAACTTCAATTTATCTATTATGTTATAACATTAAACGAACAATTCTTGTATATCTCGAAATATTATGATAAAAATTACAGATAAGAAGTATTTTAAATCAAAAATAGATCGGTTAAAGTTTTATTTCCAGGAATATCATTTAATGCCTTTTTACGATTTTTCTATCCAGCGTAACAGTGATATTACAGCTAGGTAACGGAAAATTATTTAAAATTGTATTGAAAGAAAATGAATTACCACAAGATTTAAATTTAAACAATAAACTCTATAATAAAAGGTTCAAAAATGGAATGAAGGCTTGAAATAAGAGCAATATTTGTGCAATATAATAAAGAAGTCGAAAAAATGAATTGGTAAACTTCACGTTGAGTACAAAATATAATTTGACAAATCTGTATGTATCATTTTCCATAATTAAGAAACCAGAATCATTTAAAAATCTATTATCACAGAAGACTCCATGTCATTCTCGTAATATAGTGTGGATATAAGTTTATTTGCATACTTAAGATATTGTATTCGAATTAAAAGTTAACTATAATTCTGATATTTTATTATCATTAGCCTTAAAATGTAATTAACAAATTTATTAATAATATTTTATAAGAATTTTAAATGTACTGTAATATACTATTTCAAATACAATTAAAGCAAATTTAAATCTTAAATGCAATTTATTTCTGTTTTATTATTTAGCGCATTGTATGAAAAATCGTGATATATAAAAACAGTCGCAATATCTTTAGCGCGTTATAAGAATTCATGTTGTAAAAACGTCATAATATTTAAACTGAAGTCACAACAGTTGTTCGAGAATCACAAAATCAGTTCATTATATTTAATCTATAAAATTAATTCATAAATGTGATAACACTTGTTGAAACATTTTAAATAATTAAATAAATGACTCGATTTATTTTAAATATATATTTCATTATTTTATATGTATTTCAGTTTGTACACCATTAAAAAAATATAAATTACAATGCTCCTAATCCTAATTATTTAATTCTTTGAGGTAATGAAATATTGAATTTCTATTTTAGCAATCTTCAAACCTGTACAAACATGAATTTGATTTAAATGATTTTTAATTTTGTATATAAAACTTCATATAATTTTGAAATAACATTAGATTATTATTTGGAATAATATCAAATGTGGGTAAGCACTTAATCATAAATGCAATAAAGGTAATTTCTAACTTCATTTTAAATTAGTTGGGAGTAATTTAATAATACAAATAAAAATATAAAACGACAAATCAATTGTAACCAAAACAAAAAATGGCTTGTAATGAAAGAAAACAGTAAAAACAAAAACTGCATAAATTGAAATAGAAAGTAAAACAATGTACAGGAACAAGGACATATAGAAAGACATTTAATCTCCTGCTGGTTTTATGTATATTTGCTAAGTGTTGTTTATACAACTCAAATATGTGCCTACGAATACATTCAAGTGATTAGTCGTCCGTTACTACAATTTCTGATGAACGAACACAGATGAA
Source organism: Pogonus chalceus (assembly GCA_002278615.1). Taxonomy (NCBI): domain Eukaryota; kingdom Metazoa; phylum Arthropoda; class Insecta; order Coleoptera; family Carabidae; genus Pogonus; species Pogonus chalceus. The sequence continues at coordinate 6,407,741 of CM008235.1, forward strand.
ATGAAAATGAAATATTAAAGTTACCCCCCAGTAACTAACAAATATTCTTAAAAATATGTCGCAGTTGCTACCACGTTCCATTCAGCAAACTTTGTGTCTTTCAGCGTAATTTTGATGCTGTTTAGTATTCTGAAACATAAACACTGAAACTTTGCTTCAAATATTTCGACGAACAACGAACTTTGTTGCTTTTAATTAATGTCTTCGCTAACTTCTGATGTTCGATACCTTACTTTGATAGTCAAATGTTTTCTCAATTTCTAATTAATCGATCGATGCTTATGCTATTACTATTCTATTCATTGCAATTCATTCAAGTTTCGTTCATATAAATTAAGATAAATATCTATCGAAGCTAACTAATATTGGAATACAAATTATAACATCATTTATTCTTGTAATATCAAATTTATATTAAATGTAAATGTTTCATTATTAGAAATTTAAAATATTTAATTTCCGCTTGAGATAAATTTGTAATCTGTCAAAATAACAGTGTTATCATTATCTAAAAACATTTTATAATAAAATGTAAATGATTCTTTATTTCGATTTTTTAAGCAGTGATAAAAACAATAAAAAAATTAAGTGTTAGAGACAAAATATTTATTTTTCATAGACACACACACAATGAGGAAAATAAAAATATAGTTAACTGTCCGTTTTATGCTTCGAAGTAATCAAGCTTTTCTTTTTATTGTTTAAAGTCAATATCCTTTTTGTTCAATGTCTAGTAAATTCAATAAAACCTATTATCTTACCACGTAAAATAGAACAAGTTGTAACTGGAATAAAACGTAAGGTGATAACGTAATTACCGTGTAAATCGAGGGATAAGAGGAAAAATTTTCCTGTATTTCATGTTTTCATTTAAATTTTTAAGAGGTTTTAAATTGAGAAGTAAAAAGTCATGAATTAAAAAAATAGTTTTTTTAGCTTATAAAAGGTATAAAATTAGTATTTATTAGTACTTATAATAACGGAACACGGTAAATACAAAATTAGTTGTAATAACAGATAATCGTTATATCAGTGCTTAAAAATTGAATTAAATATTACAAGTAACCTTAATAGTTCATAGTTTATTTACTTTAGTTAATATTATATTAATTTTTTTCCTTTTAAATGAAAAAGAAATAAAATAACAGCATGGCACTCAGAAAACTGCTTCAAGAAAAAAAAAATAATTTACCTATCTCTTGTAACAAGATCGTCGTATATCATTTAAAAGTAAATAATAGACACCTGGTATATCCAAGTATAGAATTTTAAATTTTAACATTTAATTTTTTCAATAATTAATAACAAAAATTAAAATGTTTTTAAAAACAAGAAATATTAATGATAAAGTCTAAATCTTAAAGATAATATAAACTAAAATATTAGCAAATAAAAATAATTTGGACAATTTAAATATAGAAATATCAGCAATAAATTTATTGATTTTTATAAAATATCACGTTTTTATTTTATAAGTTTATCGCATTACTGAGTAACCGAGATTCAGATAACGAGATATGTGGATAACCGGATATTAATTTTGAGGATTCCAGAAAAATAGATTGACCGTAAAAACTGGATTTCATCAATGGATTTAGACAATTTTATTCGATTCTTATCTGACTTCCAACCAATAAAATATATCATTCGAAAGTGCGAATTGTGATCCTAAAAAATGCAATTAGTTTAGTGTAAAAGAAGCCGAATTACCTTTTAATGATTTGTCTTTAAACTTTAATGATTACTAAATTATAACAGTTAAACGTTAAGCTACTAAATTTAAATTTACAATTTATATTATTGTTAAAGCAGGAAACAAATCATTTGAAACAATAAATATATATTTAATTACTGATGTACATCTATAAATAATTTGAAATGAAACTGCAATGTTTCAAATAACATTTTATTTGAAAATGGATTTTAACTAACATTGTTATTTAGTATATAATACATGAGTTTTAAATAAAACATGAAACATTCCAGATATTTCAAATTTATAATTTTGCTGCCATTCAAATATTTCAATAAGATATCATAGCCTGCTATTTCATTTGTGTTTGAAATTTATTTTATGATAAATTTATTTCAATAAAAACTACAAACATATTATTGAAAAAAAAGGGCTTCAGCTATTCTATATAAATCTTATAAGGATTTGTCAGCATATTCACCTTTTATTAAAGAAAAAAAATATTTTTCTTAAAGAAAAACGTATAAGATTTGAGTGTCAGAAAAATCGACAATTTATAAAAAGTTTTTCAGTTCAGAGACTGAAATATGCCGGTGTGAATTTCATGAATATAACACGACAGCTGATGATGATGAGCACTTGTACGAAAGGGCAGATTAAGGTTGCAAACAATGGAAAATCGATGGTGTTTAATTATTTGTTCGACATTCTGACCTCACCGACGACATTTTCCCTATGACCGGGTTTATATCAGAAACTAACCCAATGGATGAAAAAATGTATTATTTTTATATTAAAAACTACATTGTATATTTATATGAAAATGTTTCATAATTTAAACAATTTTACTTTGTTAAAAAATAATTATAATTTATAAAAGAATTACTTTATTTTATTTTAATATTCTAATAATAATTAAAATACGTGCAATAATATAGTAAAAAAAAAACCCAAATGAGCTGATTGTTATTTAACACTTAATAAAATTCCTGAATATCGCTGTATTTTAGAGCTGTCAGGGTGGGGTCACTTTTAAAATAATAAAACTAAAAATTTAATTTTCTCTTAGTTGAAGCAAAAACAATTATTAATAATAAAAATATAAACTCATCATATTACAATAACAGCTAGCAAAAGATTTAAATAAAAAAATAAAAATTACTCTTTAACATTTTTATAAATGATATCTCTTTAAATATGGATAATGTTGAACTCCTGTTGTTTGCTGATGATCTTAGAATCTATAAAAATATTTATTCGAATTCGGTTATTTGAGATTTGTAAAACTTTCTCAATATTTTACATCATTGGTGTATTTTAAATGATTCACAAATAAATACCGATTAGTTGCACAGGCAACTAAAGGTAAATACTTATATATTAAATGAAGTAATTCTTTAAAATGTAACATCAATTAAAGATTTAAACGTAATATTTGATTCAAGAATGAGTCAAGACTATCAAATTAATAAAATAATTAACAAAGCAATACAACATCTAGAATTTATTAGAAGAACCTGTCAAGATCTTCATTTAATAAATACACTTAAAGTTTTGTACTTGTTTTTGGTTCATCCTGTGATAATTTTCGTGTCTTTTATTTGGTTTTCATATTTTAAATCACATATTAGAAAATAGGAAACAATAAAACACAATTTTTTAAGTATATCAAGCAATGTAAAATTTATGTACAAACTCTGCACCAATATCATTATTCAGAGTTCACATAAGAAATTTACTATAGCTTTACTATAAGCTAGTTACAAGTAATTTTACACTGGAAATAACCCTTTAACAAGAATGTGTAAAACCATTAATGATCTCAACATAGTTACTGTTATAAACAAAGTTCTGTTATATGAATAATTTTGTCAATGTTATTGTACTTTCGTATTTATAATATTTTGTAAAGTTGGAATTTATGTCCGCATATTTGTAATAAATAAATGAACTATAATAGTTTTTTCATCTTTTATTCGCGAGAATGTAAGTAGTACCCGAGACAGACATACAAAAACACCAACAATTTATTTAATCAATAAAATATTTTACTTTATAACATTTTTAAATAGATATCAATAGGTTATTGTTATATTGCTACGAAAACATAGAATTTATTTTAATTACGTTAAATGTGCAAATTTTAATTAATATTACTATAAATTTAGGTCAATAAATAATGCTATTAGTAAAAAGAACTTATTTGGAAAGTGAGGGTTATTATATTAATGTTGTAAATTCTGTAATAATAAATGATTAAATGTCATATTATTGAGGGAATTAAATACAAATTTTCATTAGGGAATAAAGTGGCAGTTTATTATTTATTTGAAAATAAATCATTTATACAAAAATCAATAAAGCTGTGTAACTAGCAATACTAATATTTATATAAATTGCAGTAATTTTCAAGAATTAGGGATATTTTGGATTAAAAATTAATCTGCGAGAGTTTAATTTTCGAAAAAACTGACTTAAGACCTTTTTACAGTTTTTGTATATAACGTGACAGTTATATTATAGCTATGCAACGAAGAATTATTAACAAATTTTGAAAATTAAATTGAATCGTCACAATATATTATTATCTTTTTGATAAAGTATTCGAAAACTGAATTTAAGAGAAAGAATAATACTTGGGCAACTCAATAAATATATCGAAGAAAACAATACTACTATAATTTGTAAACTTAAAGGTGAAAAGACAAGCCTGTACGTTTTTTTCCAAAATTAAAAAGCCAGAAACATTTAAAGTACCGTTTTTTTTAAAGAAATGTATTGAATTGCTTATAAATATATTTTGCATAATTAAGATTTTGTATTTCAAATAAAATTTATCCTTAATCCCGAGCAAATCTCGGTCATCCTAATATTATTTAGATAAATTGCATTAATTTGTTTTAAAATTTTATCATAATTTTTATTTGTTTATAGGAATTTGTTGACAATAGTGTCGTGTTATTGGAAATTTTTATTTAGATTTAATCTATTGTCGATATGGTTTTTCAATAAGAATTAAATTATAAAAAATAAATTAATATTTTAGATAACTCTTATAATGACGCGTTAGAACTCACTCTGTTCTCGTCATCAGTTGCTAGACCTAATAAGGTCTAAAAAGGCTTATTAAAAAATTCCAAAAATATTTTTTATTTGGTTCATATAACAAATGTACTATCAAATGGAATTAATATTTTTGGAACTCTTTGTAAAATAATTATATTTAAATCTTTTCTAAATATACAGAATAATTAATCCCTGTTTTAAAATTTCTCGAAGAAGTTTTATTTATGTTTAAAATATTATAATTGAAATCGTTTATGATAATGAAACTTCGTTCCTATAATAATTTATTAGATATTTATTCTGAACTATAAAAGAATTATTGCTCAGACGATAATTATTTCAGCGTTAAGGTAAAATTGTTAAATAATTTAAATGTTAAATATTTGAAAAATTAAAGCAATCACCAATTTGATTTGAAACATTTTTTATTGTTTCGTTTGTTTTCGAAATTAGAATATAAAGCTCCATTTGTGCTTTTTTTCATTAACGTCCCCTCCTGTAGTTTATAATCCACAGAGCTTGCTGAAAACACACCAATTTTGCAAGCCTAAGAAATCTACGCTAATGAAATTTTCAACTTAACGAATATATAATCATTACTTATATAATAATGAATAGCATCAAAAGGAAAATAGATTTTCATTTTATTTGTGTACCTATATAAGTAATAAATTTTCATCAAATAATATAAATTAGTTTTATAGAAAATGTGATATGCAATTTATTTTCTTCTGTCAGGTAATAAGATATATTATATATTGAATAAATAAAAACTATTTTAATACTTTTAATATTTGTTATTTTCAATTTATTTATTAAATAAAATGACTACAAATTTTCGCTTGACTTTGATTAAAATTTTATTTTAATTTTACGAAAGAAAAGTTTATTTTAATAGTATATCAATTAAACAATGAATTTAATTGAAATTAAAAAGAAATACTTTTTTAATGTAAAGAACAAAAAACTTAAGACTTACTAAAAACATTGGAAATAAAGAAAGCACTTGCCTAATGAAAAAGCAATCAGATTTTCCAAAGCACCAAACTTATTTCTTAACAAACATTATCTTAGTTATTTTGTAATATTTGGTTTTTATTTTAGTTTTTTTTTTGTTTTTGAGCTTTAATTTACTTAAAAGTCTAATTATTCATTTCAACATTTTGTTGTTGTTTTGTCGAGATTATATTTATAGAAAACTTATTTAAGAAAAAAAAAAAAAAAAAAAAAAAAAAAAAAGGGAAAAAAAAAAAAAAAAAAAAAA
>CM008235.1:6415148-6431053 GCA_002278615.1 Pogonus chalceus
AAAAAAAAAAAAAAAACCATGCATAAACGATAGTTCTAAAGCTTCTGATCTTTTTTTTTAAGTTTGCTTACAGTCTTAATAAATAAACACAAAATTATTATCCAAAAACAATTAAAGTACTATGACCACAGGATAATTTATATCATTCTCTTGATTTAGTGTGGAAAGAAATTTAAGGAAAAGATTGAATTGCCAATAAGTCTACTTTTCTTTATTAAGATTTTGCATTGAAAATAAAATTTAACCTTAACCCCGAGCGAAACACGCTAATCCTGATCATAATTATTATGTTTTCAAAATTTCGAGGATCCCCTAGAATAGAATAATGTGTAAAAATTATTGATTAAAATAAGTTTGAAGCCGCAAAAACAAACTAAATTATTAAATAAGATTTTATATTTGATAATTATAAATATTAATGCAAAATAATTCAATAAAAAGTAAGGATTCATCATAGAGAAGTATTATAGTATATTTTGAAACACTATACGAGACTATAAAATTAATTACGGGAATTCAAGTAGTTATAATATAAATACTAATCCAATAATCTTGTTTGGTACTTACGTGGCAACTTGGTAACACGTGAAATTGACATACTAACTACTACTAATTGGAGAACGATATAATTGCTGAAAACGTGTATCATCAAATGCAATTTATTATTGAAATTGAACGCTTTTGTTCGAAACTTTACTATTCATGCACATTTATATATTTTAAAATAGAATACTAACATACTTATAAAAACAATTTAAATGCAGATAAATTGAAATCAGTTTAAATAAATAATAAGAAATAAAGACAAATAGAATTGAAAACTTACATAGTATCCAAGACGTTTAAGTTCTTAAAAACTCCTGGTTCGAAACTACGAAAATGTTCTAAGTTTATCAGCGTTCTGAAACAGAAAGTTAAGTGTCAAAGCACAAAGTTTTAAGAAGGAACCAATTTATCAATATCAAACTCAAAACAAGATAAAATTCTACTTCGTTTATTAAGTAATATCTGATTCAGATAAAAAAGAGTTACCGTTTCGACAATTTATGTTCATTGACATATTTAGTTATTTGTTAATTTAAAGTATATTTACTTTAAAAAAATATAAATTATTTTCTACCTTTCGCAAACGATCTATTCACATGAACAAACAAACTAGAACTGATGGCTTATATTGGATTTTCAACATTACCTACAACCTAACGAACACGTTTCTTCTAGTCAAATCAATTAAGTTGTCTACAGAAATATATTTCTATTGCTTTACTGTCTTTATAAATCTATCTGTTTGATCTTACTTTTAAATGTGATGAAAATATAGGTATAAAAATTGAATTTTAGTAATATAATTTAATATTTAATTACAAATGAGAATCTCAGTAAAATATAATTAATATTTTCTAAGATAACAAGATAAAAGATTATTCACTTAAGTAAATATAATTTAAAAAAAAATCTTATTTAAAAAATATAATAAACCCAACAATTTTCGGAATAAACTTTACATAAAAAAGTAAATTAATATTATTTACTATTTGAAATAATTCTCTTATCTTATGTCGAATGACATTATTAAATTAAAACTTGATAAGGAGATTAATTCTAATATTAAATTTGACACTGGTTGAAGTCCCTTGATACCAATTTATTTTAATATTATTTACGCTAGAATTTTTTACAGAACTGATTCCGACCTTAAAAACTTTTACTTAGTTGGCATTTTTTGAAATTTCTGAATAGAAACAAAAAATAATACTTAAATATATTTAAATATACACATTTAGTGAGATATATGTTTTTTATTATGTTTTAACAGTAAATAATAAAGTTTTAAATATTATTTTCAAAAGTTGTATAGTCGACGTCACGAAACAATGTAATTGTGTAATCACACGGTATCGTCCCGCTAAATGAAATGTTTTATGTGTTCCGAAAAAACGGTAGTTGTATTCATGAACGCTTTGTAAAGAAGTAACCAATGTAAACTAAAACCGCTTACATTGCATAAATATTTTTTCAAATAAAGTTAAGAAGTACTTCACATTATTCAGAAGTATATCTGCTTATTATTATTTAATTACATTAATTCGTGGCATCGATTATATGTTTATATCAAAACAATAAAGGCCAGTTAAAAAAATGTTTGTCTACCCGTCTATCTGAAAATTTTGTTTTTAAGGACCTTGAGTTCTTGAACTCATTATTAAAAACAAAATCAAATATATTTTTGTAAAATTTTTCAAAGTATATTTCATCGATTGCCATTACAGATGACAATAAATTTTATTTAATAAAGTATTTTTAAGAAAATAGAAATGTATAAAAATCATTTGACACATATTTATCTCAATGTAAACAATACCACTAATAGTACAATAAAAAAAATTCATACAACTTTGTGCGAAAATTAAACTTTTTTACAATCCATAAAATCCTCACATAATTTCTCCTCCACTTTTATGTTACATCCGACCATAACCTAAAGGTAATATTTCTCAGCATATTGTGTTATGGTTTCACACACATTATTCGCATTTTTTTTCTCTACAACGTTGGGCGTACGTCATGCGAGGTTGGTTACTTACAAACCATCAAACATAAAGAGTTTTTTAGGACAACTTTGTTTGGAAGGGGACAAAATCACAACACTTACCAAAGCTTTTACCGTATTGTTCCTGTAAGAAATACACTGATTTATTTTTGGCTCAAGGAAGCGCAAACTTTCAAACGAAAAACATGTGGTTTTGTTTTGATAACGGATTTAATTACGCTGAAATGGAGCCATTTCCTTCTATTATTTATTAATACTCTTCTTGAAAAAGTCTAAATGAAATTTCAATGAATCATAAAAATATATCTAAATATAATTTATTTAAACTTAAATTTCTGTAGTTAGTTTTAAAAACATTTGTGTTAAACAAAAAATTTACATGTTATGTGTACTTTATAAAGATGGAATTTCATTCCAAACATTTTTGTGGCAATGAATAGCAGGACATAAATTTAAAAAATTGTTTTAAAAATAACATTAACATAATTTATACAACTTTACATATTCATTTTTCATTGTTTCTCATAAATATTTAATTTTGTTTTAAACTTTGAAGTATTTGAATTAATACATTTGAAATAGTTATTTGTGTATTAAGAGCGCAAAGTGGGACATTGTCGATTGAAAGGTTATTGCCGCATGACTTAGGAGCGCGGCATTCTCCCGAAATCGACAATACCCATTTGCGCTCGAAACACACACAAAATTTTTGCTACAATGTGGCAATGGAGTCAGCAACTATAACAAAAAATAATAAATTTTACATAGCAGGACATTTTGTTGGGTTATGTAATGTACAGACTGATCAATCATATGTCAGATTGACTTGTGAAGCTAATAAACGTGTAGGTAAAGTTAACGAGCGTTTTTTCTACTTTGTCGCTCTAGAGCGGCAAAGTAACATTTTGCGTTGACAAAAGGAAGCGCAAAATACCTAATTTGTATAGCGACTGTAGAAAATTTTTATTACAGTACAGCTTTACAAGATAAAAATAGAGTAATTTATTATTTATTAATAATATATACAATTTTAATATGCACTATCAACTTTTATGATTACAAATTACACTTTTCTAATTGAAAAATATATATTAAAATATTCATTAACATTTAATTACTCAATTATTTAAAAATGTAGTTCCTAAAATAGCAATTACAAAAGCTTTGTAAATTATTCGATCAGTACACTGTAATAAAATCCAATTTTTTTCTTACAAAACTAAAAAAGGTAAACATACAAAGTAGTAGCTTAAATATAAATTATACTTAAGATCATTTATAATCAAATTTACTTTATTATTTATAAATTAACATTAATAAATAAATGTCATTTGGCTTGAGTATTATTTTTTTTGCGTAAAATACATTCATTTGGCAACAGTGTATCTAACAGTTGTCTGTTATCGTTAGTATAAAGTTGAATGTAATATAAAAATAAAAAAATTGAGTGAGTAAAAAGGCTATTCAACTACGAAACAACAGATGATTTACTAAAAAAAAAAAAAAAAATCTTAAAATATTTATTTTATATTAAAAAATATAATTGATTCAAGTTCACTGTAGTAACCAATTATGATTAAACTTTAAACTTTTTTTTATTTATTTATTCGTCTCGCGCATTTATTCATCCAACATTGCGAAGCTTTCACGAATCGAATGTCATTTATTTTCAAGTATGACTGACAGATATTGCAAAGAATTTTTAGTTATTTATATTAATATATCCTTAAAATTGTACATCAGGATACATTTTTTGTAATTTTTATATGATCTACAAAAGTCGATAAATACAAATTAATGTTATTTATCTTATAAATTGTGGTTGAATTTTATGGAAAATGCGCATCTCAAATGAGATTTTATGTTGACTATATGTTAAATAGGTTATTTTCAAAAATATATAACACAAATACTACATATACATTATATTAATGTATATATTACAAATTAATAACATATTAAAATATTGACTTTTAACTAAAAATTGCTCTAATGATCAAACAACTTATAGTGAAATAAATTTAAACAACAATAAGCAAAACAATAAAAAATCAATAACAATGAGAGAAACTATGGAAATTACTATATTTTTAAATGAAATAAATAACCCCAACAATAAAAACGATTGATAATAAGCAACTCAAGAATAAAATTCAGCAATAGTTAGAAACAAAACTTATTTTCAAGCAGAGTATGTAGATAAAAATCGTGATTAAAAAAAATCAAAATAATCCAACTTTTTAATCATTTACGAGCGTAAAAACGGGTATTTTGAATTAAATTTTAAAATATTATGAATACTCTAAAGTTATTATTCAAAAATTTATAAGAGTTTGATTGTATGAGATGAATTAGAACCAAATAAGGATATAATATTGAAAATTATAAAATCACTTTTATGCGCCACTTCGTCTTTAGTTTGTGTTGAGCGAGTTTTTTCATCATTTGGACTTGTACATTCAAAATTAAGAAACCGATTAAGAACTGAAAAGGCTGGAAAACTGGTCTATTTATTTAAACATTTTAATAAAAATGTACCACTAACTGAATAAACGTTCCTCCTTTATTTTTGTTATTTGAATTGTTCTATTTTCATATTAAATTATTTATGATTTATTAAAACATGATTTTATTTTTTTTACTATGATTTGTTTGTATTTTTTATTTAATAAATACATATACAATAATAAAACTTATTAATTTCTTATTTAACTTTAATTTATTTTGATTTAAATCAAGTGATTTTTTAAAGAAATCATCCCAATCCTGTATTCAAGTATATGAAAAATTATAGACTCGTAATTTAAACGAATGAAAACAAAAAATAATTTACTTATATTTCAAAATTGAATATAATTAATCTTATATTTTAATATAAAATAACAAAACTTTCATGTAATGTAACACACAGTAAAGGTTTCAACGAAACAATGAATTATAATTTTTTCATGTAAATTGAAGTTATTATTACATTCTATATATCAAACAGTTTGAGAAAATACAAGCAAAAAGTTTAATAAACAAAGTAAGTACAAGCCATACACATTTCTTAAAATTGACGCTGTTACCAGGCACTTATTTTAAAGTGAAAAAGATTATTGCCGTTGAAATAAGATCGCTATTCAACAAAGAGTTTCACGAGCTCATTAGATTTAATAATAGCATGTAGTCTATATAAACTAAGAAAAGTAATAGTACTCCACTAAGGGTATCTTAATATCTTATAATTAAAATGTACAAAGTGGAATTAAATATTTTGAATAACTTTTATTACAATTTTATTCGAATTTTTATATTAAAATATTACAAGGTTTATGATAAATTACTTTTTAATATATTTTATATGAATCTCCTTGAAAAAACAAATATAAAAAGTCATGAAGTATATTTTGGCGTTATTCCAAAATAGAAAAAATAAATTATCTTGTTTTGTTGTTTTTATTTTGCGTAGAAAATTCAATTTCTTTACAAAGAAAAATATAATATTTAATTCAATAAAATTACTCTTAAAATATTTATATTTCCCTCATGAGAACAGCACTTAGAAATCAAAACGTCTTATAATATTTTATAAAACAACAAAATTAAATATTTTTTTTTCTTAGTTCATGTATTTATAATATATAACTAAAATATTTTCAAATTAAATAAATAAAATTGAAATTGTTTTAAGTGTATGTAATAAATTCATTAAATTTATGGAAAATCTTTGCTAAACATATAAGTTACTTTAATTTTAGGGAAAAATAATTTAAAAAGTTTTCTAGAATTATAAATTTGTTCAAATATTGGAAAATTTAAATGTACTAATAATAAAAATAAAATATAACAAACTTAAATGAAGTCCAGAACTCAATATAAAACAAAAACAATTAATATAACAAAATAAAGAAACAAAAATACTTACAAATCACGAAGAGTCCGAGCATATGGTTGCAGTGAATCCGATTTCATTGTAATGAGACCAGCTTCTTCTATTATTCTACAAATAAAAGTATATGTTATATTATTTCAATGTTCGAAAAAACAAATAGCTTACATATATTATTAGCATAAATCAGTTTATTTTTAATTAATATATTTTATAACTGAATTTGTACACATTATTGAATAAATATTTTCTTATCGCCAACAGATAAACAAATAATTAATATACTACATGTAAAAGAAACCAGTTTAAATCTGTTTGTAATTGCAACTAACATAATTTATAAAATTACTAAACAATAATATAAATGAATAAGTAAGTAAATGAATTATATTTATATTGCAGTAATAAATCTAGTTTTTATCTGTGTCAAGAAAATACTAAACCACAAATAAACAAAAATGAATTTCTCCTACAAGAAAATAGGAATTATATTTAGAAATCTACAACTAAACGCAATAATATGTAATGTTAATTATAAAACAACATAAAATAATGCAAATTGTATCCAGACCTTTATATTCATATAAATTTTAGGGTAATTTAGATTAGGCTTAAATTGATACTATCTATTCACTATGTTATATTAAAGCCTTCATTGGTAGCCTAATACCACTTTAAATTGATCTTGTTGGTATAGTGTACTCTCATCAAAGTTAATTTAGCTTTGGGATTGTCTAGCTTCAATTACTTGTTTATATTTTAATTCTATTATACTTACTTTAATATTTCAATTATTTTTATGATTCATCATATTATTAAATTTGATTTAAACAATATTGAGAATTACAGATTTAGTTTAATTATTATTATTTTTCGTTATTTTTATTTCAAATAAAGATGAAACTAGTTGTTATGCAATGCAATGCAGCTATTCTATTTATTTTAGATGAATATAATTTTGAATTTCTGCATTTAGTTTTGTACTTTTTATGAGAAAAAAAAAAAGCGCAAATAAGAAACAAAAAACAGAAAAATGTTTTAAGAAAGTAAAGTTTATAATTAAATAAATTAATAAATAGCAAAAAATATAATTTAAATAATAAAAATAGTAATTATAATTTTTTTATTTCTTTTAAAAAAAACTATATTGCATTTTCTTTTTAAAAACAAAAAAATATTATATGTTAATTTCTCGAAAATGGCTCTGACGATTTTGAGGAAATTCACGAACTAGAGAATTTTTTCATCAAAAAATTAATCTATTAGTTTCATTTCCAGAAAAAATCATTTAAAGCATTGTATACAGCGTGACAGTGACATTATAGCCAGATACCGAAAAATTATTTATAAATATATTAAAAGAAATTTAACTACTATAAGATATTATTTTAAACAATAATCATTTTGTTAATGTGCTCGAAAATAAAGGATAGAAAAAAAAAGCATATTTAGGTTACTCAATAAAGATTTAAAAAAATTATAATTGATATCATTGGAAGATTTCTATTAAGCATAAAATATACTTTAACAAGACTATATGTGACATTTTCCAAAATTAAGAAGCCAAAAACATTTAAAGTACTCTTATTACAGAAGAATGCATGTTTATTTTACATAATTAAAATTTTGCAATTAAAAACTTCCAACCAAACTCGGATATCCTAATATAATAAATTAATAGTTGCAGAACAATAAATTTAAATAAATGAACTTTTTTCTCTATTCAAAAAACTGCTTTATTAGTATTTTTGAATATATATTTATAAATCAAAGAATTAATAAAAAATTTGAACATGTTAGACAATAAATAAATAAAAAATTGACTTCTAAACAAATTAAATTATTTAAACTCTGAACATTTAGAAAGCTAAAATAAATACATTTCTCGGCTTTTCTATCAAATGTTCAAATATTAATATTTTTTGTTTTTTAATTTAATGATTTTGATAATTAATTTTTGTATTTAACGAACATGGAACTATTTAAAAGCATATTTTAAATTTAATAGTAAAATTAATAAAATATTTGAATCTGCGCAACAAGTATTCGACATCACTCCTGTTTATATGTAGTTTACAAGTAATATTAGTTGCACTTTATACTTTATACATATGTTACTTTAGAACATTAAAACTTTGTGTAACTTTCTGATTACTATATGCACTCAAGTCACTAAAATAGCGTATCACAAATGCATATGCATATACTATACAAAGTTTATTTTGTAACACATCTAAACAAAATCAAATTTAAGCACTTTTCAATAGTTTCATAAAAGAAATTTTAATTATATATTATAAAATTCTAATTCTAGTCACACTCGAACTAAAAATACGATCAAATGAAAAAGATTTTTAGTTATTCAGAGTAAGAAAGTAAGTGAAATTATAACAGATTTTCAATAAAATCATTCGACCCAATTTACATTTTTATAAAACTGAATTTGAAATGAAATCGTCTTCCGTATTCAGACAACGTAAATGTATATTTTCAATTGAAATACATATAAAATTTTGTTCCATTTTCATGTGTATAATGTAAACATACTAATATTATGACGAAATCATACTTGATATGCATATGCGACACAGTTTTTAACATAAAATGAAATCTCTGTCATTGTTAACAGGAATATGAAATATTAATATTGCAGTAATGTTAATCATGAAGTAGCCAGTAGAAAATTTACTCATATTTTTATTAGACTGAGGAAAAAATATGTATATTAAAAATGCCTTTAACTTAAAATATTTATGACTTAAAATAAATTATTTATTTATACTACGTTAAATAATAAAATATATGACGGTAATTATGAATATGGCAACTATGTAATAAAATTGTACTGATTCTTGTAGACATATTTTTATTATATTTTGTTCTATCTATGTTACACAAGGAAAAACTCTATTTGAAACATCACTTTCAAAAATTTCGATTTAAAAATCCTAAAGCAGTTAAGTTGAAAATTGAAAATGAGCTGTTCAAATCAGATTTATTTAAAATTAATATGTTAAACCAAATCGTACTACCAACCGTAAAGTGGTTATTTAAATTCATTTTAATGTTTGCAACTCTTGGTGAAATTAATTACAATTTATATTTTTAATATCAAGATAACCGAGCTTCGCTCTGGATTATAATTTATTTATATTTACAATAAAAAAATCTTTATTATGCAAAGTAAACTTATAAGCAATTCAATCTTTTGCTAAAATTTCTTTCTACACTAAATTACAACAATGCCATGCATACTTCTACGGTAAGAGAAGTTTAAATGTTTTTGCTTTTTAATTTTGGAAAATGACAAATACATGATTGTTAAAAAATATTTTGTTGTTATCGTAAAATTTTCATATTACATACATATTAATTGAGTTTTACAAGTATTGCTCTTTCTTTCAAAACTTTATACAGTCTTTGAACTATTATCATAAAGATTATTGCCTAAAATGTTATTTTATTTTTCAATAATTAACCGTTTTCCAACTATAATGTCACTGTCATGGTGTATATAAAAACCATAAAAAAAGGCCTTAAGTGAATTTTCCAGGGAATGAGACACTAATAAATAATTTTTTTGACCCAAAATACCCTTTATTTGTGATTATTGTTTGTAATTTTATCTTGTGGCGATTTAATTTTTTAAACTATATTTGTCATTAAGTTACCGTTGCCCAGTTTTAATGTCACTGTCACGCTGTATATAAAAACCGTTAAAAAAGCTTTTTAAAAAATTTCTTATGAATTATCACCAAACAGATTAATTTTTTAACCCAAAATATCTTTTGTCTGTGATTACTCTTCAAAATCGTTAGAGCCATTTTTGAGAAACTGATCTACTTTAGACATTCTTAAAAAGATATGTATTTTATTAATATTATTTTATTTTTGCTTAAGCTTTTTCATTGCTTCTTTGAGTATTATCTAATTGATTCAATATTTAAAAAAAATATGCAATGTGATTTTGCAATAATTTAAATTCAATTTTATCAAATTTCATATTTTTTTTGTAGCAATATAGTAAAGTAATTGTATTTACGTCTGGTGTATTAAACTTTTTTAAAAGAGCAACATACATATATTAAAATTAGTTTGAATTGTTCAGTAACTGAATAATCAAACATAAAGAGCACGAATGAAAAAACTTGTATAAAAACGTTTTAGATGTTTCATTGAAAATATTTTGTGGAATTATCGCCTTATATATTCTCATCACATACATTCGTATCACACGTTTAGAAGAGTCTATTGATACAAGTTTGAAAAGCGGTATTAAGTTCAGATTTAGCGATGTTAATCACATAGTCTAGACCTAACAAATCCTCCAAATCAAGATCTACGGCATTTTATTATATACCAAAAAAAAAAAATGTTTTCATTATTCTAAAAATAAATAATATTTTTTTTAAAGAAAATTTAATTTATAATTGCTTTAAATACTATTTACTTAATCTTGAATGTTTACACTAAAGCAAAGAAGTATGATATTATTCAACAGTACCTACATTTAAAATTTAAATTACAAATATATTTTTAGAATTCTTTTATGATGTTAACAAGTCTGGCTGATATTATTACCTTGTTAACTCTTAAAAAGATAATGTGCAAAATATTTATTTAAATGTAAATTAGTATTTCTTTAGATGAAACATACTAGTTAGTTTCTTATTCTTGCAAAATTATAATGCAGAATAATATTTTTTAATTAAATAATTTAAATAAAAATATATGTATATTATCAAATGACAGTGAAATAACTTTAGCATGATTAAAAATAGGCCACAAAGTGATTTTACAAAAAACATTGATTTAAAATATATNTATATTTTTATATAAAATTGATATGATAATGTACTATTATGTATATACTATGTATTTCTTATAATTTTTTATAAATGATTAACTTAAATGCATTTAAAAGCTAATCATACTAAATATTTAAAATTTATTACTATATTTAGGAGTTTTGAATTAATTTTTAACCATTTAGTAGTCGCGTGAGGTCTGATAGACCCTATTTAACACATTTTTGGTCATAAAATCCTCATTTTCATCACATTTTCTAACTCTAGTATTATGTCATAATTTCATTATGCGCAAAAGTTATTATATTTTATCTTTACCAGTGTGTCCTAAAGCATATAGGTTGCTTTTGTTTCAGATGCGACGTAGGCATCGCATAGACAAGTAGCGTCTGTCGCCCAAAAAACTTATTTCTTGATCTCACCAAATATATATATATATATANTGGAGGACAAAAGTATTGTATAAATCTCAGTTAAAAGAATTACTATCTGAAGAATGGAAAAAATTAGTTCAGATATAACGCAAAAATTAATATTTTCTACGCAAAATAAATTAAAAGAAGTCATAAAACATAAAGGATGCCCGACAAAATATTAACAACTTGCTTTTTTCTAAAATTATTAATGTTAAATCATAGTGTGCCAATACTTTTGTGCCTAGAAAATTGGGATATATTTAATTATCTGGTGATTTTTTAATTAGTACTTTGTTCTTGTTATAACTTTTTTTGTAAATTATATCTTTGCATAATGGAGAATAGTTATATTAAAAGATTAAATTAATTATTATACTTGTGTACCATTTATTTATAATTTTATTCGTATATTATGGGTGTGCTAATATATTTGTCCTCCACTGTATATTCTTTTTTATAAATGTTTAGGATGTTCATATAAAATATCAAACATTATTCTATTATGAAAATATATGCTACAGGCAATATATAATTTTAAAAAACTATCAATTTATGCACTGATTAACTCTTAATGCAAAATGCAATGCAAATTAATAATTTAAACAAAGTGAATTGCATAATAAACAGTACACCCTCGTATTCTCGAAGATTTGCATGAAGTTTATAAGCAAAGCACTTTGTTTATTTTATCAGTCGCTAATTTCCAATGACAGCCAAGCAGCAAACAGTTAACAACAAGCAGCTAGCAGCTAGCAGCGTCTCAACAACACATTTCAAAATGTTAAAACGTTTCATGAACGACTACGCGACTACTTCGTTTTCAGTGACAACACGAAAGTGGCACACCATTATTGCCAACGAGAAAATTCTAGTTGGATCGGATTTAATTTCAAAGCTAACAAAGTTTTCTATTCTATTCTTCAATATAGGTATATTTAACTATTTCATTTCAAATATTATTTATTTCCTATTCTTCGATATGTTTTCGTATTTTATTTACGCATTATTTACATAAGGAAATGTATCAAATTGCATTTAAGAAATAATGAGATTTTGATTCTTTACGTATGAATTTTATATTTATTTTGTATGTAATATTATACTTCTGTACTCAATAATTAATTTATCTTAAATAAAAGATTCTGCTGCACATTAATATAAAAATATTGTAAAAGTAAATTTACTTCTTTAGAATTTATGTATAATTAATGAACCATAAGATGAAAATTTGAATTCAAGCTAAAAGATATGTATATAGTAAACTATTCATCGTAAGATTGTAATGAATTAAAAATTATTATAATAATTCTATATGTTTTAATATATTCTTATATGCAATAAATTAATTATAAATTTTTATATCTTAAAAATCCAATTTTAAATATATGTATTTAATATTTTTGTGATATTGAAAATATAAATATCTTTTAATATTAAACGAATAGTTCTTTTATATGTACATATATGTACATATGTACTCGGTTTCTCAAAAATGGCTCTAACAATTCTGATAAAAATCACGGATTAAGGGTATTTTGGGTCAAGAAATTAATCTTTTAGGGTTTCATTTTCGGGAAGATCATTTAAAATCTTTTTTATTGGTTTTTATATACAGCGTGAAATTAATATTATAGATAGGCAACGGAGAATTATTTATAAATATAATGAAAAAAATTAATTACCACAAATATCATTTCAAGCAATAATCTTTATAATTAAAGATTCGAAAACTAAATTAAAGGTTAAAATAAAGTGCAATACTTGTGCAACTCAGTAAAGATTTATAAAAAAATTTACAAGTATATCATCATAAAATATATTTTAACAAGCCTGCGTATCATTTTCCAAAATGAAGAAATCAGAAACATTGAAAGTACTCTAACCACAGAAGTATCTACATCATTCTCTTAATTTTGTATAAAAAGAAATATAAGTAAATAATAAGTGATATTTTATTACATAAAGATCAAAATATTTAAAACATATTAAATACAAAAAAACTTAAGAAATAAGTATAGTTTATTAAGAGAATATTTGTCTTGAAATAAAAAACAAATGTTGCAAGTTATTTCAATTTTTTCTCATAAATTTTTATTCTAATTATTATTTCCTAAAAATGAAATCGAATTCGATAAAAAATTAAATAAATCATTATTTACTTATATCGTTTTTTTTAATAATGGCATGAATTATTTTTTCTTTAAAAATAGCACAAATCAGATTATAATATTTTGACAAAATAAAAAAATTAGATTATTTACAAAAAGTAAACAACAAAATAATGGTAATAATAGTCAGACTTTTTAGAAAATACTTTAAAGAAAACTAACCCAAAGCTTTAAATGTTATTATTATTATTTTAAATTAAATCAGAAAATTTTTAGTGCTGGTATTTTAATATTTATATTCTAATATAAATTTTGTACTGAAAACTTATTTTGTTTATTAAAATATTTAAAATATTAATGTTTCTATGAACAAGTATTATTTTAGAAATAGATAGAATAATAATTCCAATAACTGAAAAAGAAATAATCCATTTAAAATAAAGTATTTTTCAAATGCAGTGACCCATAACTAATTTATAAATTGTTTTAATATTTAATTTTCAAATTTACTTAAAATTTGTAAAGTTGTGAGACTTTTTATTTTAAAATTAAAAATTGTCAAATTTCAAAAATCTTGTTTAATGATGTCGATACATCCAAAAAATATATTTTTATCACAAAGCCAAGACTTGTAGCAAAAAATATGAAGTTAATTTAGCAAAATTATTTTTCCAGTCGAATGGAATTCTAACGTAGTGCGATGTCAAAATGTTATTCTTTTATTTTGAAAAATGTACAACGTAGAACATCTTGCGATTTCAAGTGCCTTAATATGCATTTCCTTTTACGTTCTAACGTTGATATATGATGACGACGGTGATCTTATTATAAGAAATATCATTTCTTATAGAAAACGTGAGACGAGATATTTCTTGTTACTGGAAGATTCCAGAAAAAAAAATTATGTGAGTTACATTAAATCTATTTCAATAGGTAATCATTTGAATCAATAGAAATATGTGACAAAATTGATTTCATTTCATGAAAGTAAACTAAATTATTTATGTTAAGCTGTTAATAATAAAATAATTTAATTTAATGTTATAATAATAATTAATTGGTGATATAAACGTAGAATAAAAATCATAAAACAAAGAAATCTGGCATTTGAAAAGAGATTTATAAAATGATATTAATCCTTGATGAAATTTTTATTCGTTTGAATAGGCAATGACAATACAAATAAAGAATTTAAAATTCATTAATAAAATCGAACAAATTTTATCATTTCTCTTCACACTTTTGTATTTACATAAATGACAAATGCTTCAACACTTCTAGTTGACTAATCAATTTTATGTTATCGGTATCGACAGATGAGGTAAAACAACAATTAGTTTATTGAATTGCAATTAAATTTTATTTATTTTAGATTTTTTTTTTTTTTGCTAATTTTATCATATACCTATGTATTTTTAGATGTTATATTTATAACTTTTCATTTTTAGAAATAAATAAATGTTAAAATTATGACGCTTATTTATTTTTATTTTAACAGTAAATATTAAAAATATTAGAATATATTTCTGATAGAGCCTCAAATATTTTTAAAATTGTAATAGTTATAAAAATATATTTAAATAAAACAACTATTTTTTTTAATAAATAAAATATAAAATGCTATTCTAAACTTTATCTAGTTATTTTATAGAAAAGCTTTTCCAAGAAACATAATCTTAGAGTTAACTGCAAATGATACAACAGGCTCGATTTTCATAGTTTAAATCTTACGTATAATTTTTTTATAAACATTTATACAGAGCCGTAGCGTGGGTGGTGCGAGCGGTTCCCTGGCACCAGGCGCCGAAAGATAAAGGTGCAGAAAGACAAATTTTTTATCCTTTCGCATCGGGCGCCATAATATCACGCTACGGCGCTGCATTTATATACTGAGTGTCAGCTTAATTTTTGTTATATAGGAAATTCAAAAATAATATATCATAAAATTAAAATTGTCATTTTTAAGTAGTTTAAGCAAGATAAAAATAATTCGTAAGAAAAAATAGGCAGACCAAAATAAATATTAATTGTGAAATGTAGCTTCAAAATTATAATTAATATTTATGAGAATAAAAAAAACTCAAATTAATTATTTTATCGATATTATTTAAACTATATAATGACAAGATTAAAGAGAAATTCATAAATAAA
>CM008235.1:6444973-6462808 GCA_002278615.1 Pogonus chalceus
GTAAATGAATGCCCTATTTTATTTCTATACTCCTTAGCAGGGCATATTTTGTTTGGTTATGTAATATACTAACAGAGCAATTATATGTCAGATTGACTTGTGAAGGTAATAAATGTGTAGGTAACGACGCTCTAGAGCGGCAAAGTACCATTTTGCGCTCACAAAAGAGGGCGCAAAACGTCTACTTTGTATAGCGATTGTAAAAAAACAACTAATATATAAAATCAATATAATACTTCAAAAAGCTCTTAAGTTTTCAGGACGACGAAAACTGGTATATTCCCTCGCTGCTAAGGGAAGATTTAACTTTCTTTAAACTCACATCAACAAGAATATTTTCACAAGTGTTCCATTATAGTCTAATGAACTTGAAAAATCAAACATCTAATTCCCAAAAATCTATTTTTACGATGTGTTGCAAGTAAATGATCTGCTTATATTTGTTTCTGCTTATTTTATTTTTTTATATTATTAATGTGAGAATTTTTAAGTAAATATTTTATTAAATATTTATCAGTTTTAAATGCAGTTTTTGCTTATATCAGTTTTGCTTAATAAACTATTGTACAATATGCATTTGAATTCTAGAATAATACGTGAAGCTATGTAAATATTGAAAGATATTGTATCTACTTATTTCATTTTAAATAGCTATTTATGTATTAAGAGCTCAAAGTGGGACATTATCGATTGAGAGGTTGTTACCGCGCGACTTAGGAAAAAAAAACGCTCGCTAACGTTACCTACACGTTTATTACCTTCACAAGTCAATCTGACATATGATTGCTCTGTCGGTACATTACATAACCTAAAAAAATGCCCTGTTATGTAAAATTTATTATTTTTTGTTATGGTGGATGACTCCATTGTGACAACTGTAGAAAAAATCTTGTGTGTGTTTCGAGCGCAAATGGACATTGTCGATTTCGAGAGAATGCCGTGCTCCTAAGTCGCGCGGCAACAACCTCTCAATCGACAATGTCTCACTTTGTGCTCTTAATACACAAATAGCTATTATCTTTGGGTGGTTTTTTGTTTCAAACAGTTTATTTTAAATAAAAATATTCGCTCACTGAATCAATATATTTAAATTTTTTGAATGATTAAAATAATAAATATAATAATTATTATAAATCAATTATATTTTATTGATTTTCTATTTAAAAAATATTATCCATAATTATGTTAACTAAATTTAATATCAAAAAGTTCAACTAATAAATAATTTGACGATAATTATAACTAAAATAGTCGGACAAATAATAAATATAAAATGTTTCGAACTATATTAATTAGTTTTTTTCGAAAATTAAATTATTATCACAAAAATAAAATATACATAAATATTTCGTTTATCGATAATGTTATCATTATTTGTCTTTAGGGAATAATTTATTTTGTTTCAAAACAATTTTATTGTTTAAATAAAACTTTTATTTGATAGAAGTACTGAATATTTAATTAATTTAAGCAATTCATTTAATGCTTTGAACATTAGAAATGTATATATTCGAAAATTCTAAAACTACTTTCAATTTAATCATATAAACAACAAGTAAACATTTTATTTTAAAAATACACAACAGTTGATAAAGTATGAGGTTAGAAAATTACCACAAAGAAACAATTAAAGCATTTATAGCAAAATAAATAAATAAATAAAACGATTATTTAGTAGAAGTTCAAAAAAGATTAGTTCTTTAGGTAGTTTATAAATATTATTTCGAGAACAAAGACCCTGCAAAAGTTAAATCTGTCAGTTGTGAGGTAGATTTGGCATGTTTCCGTTGAGTGCCTTCTACGTTTCGTAATTCGCGTGAAAGTGCGAAAGTGAAGACAAGAGATCAACAGAAAAGTTTTGGCAAAACTCTCTGACAGGATATTATCATGTTGGGAATAAATTAGTGGCGGCACAAACACTTAAACTGTTAAAAGTTCAAACTATGTAAATTAAATATTGATCAACATGCGTCATACAAAGTCACATTATTTCATGAAAATTTTACCCATTTTTCTAACAAATAAATATTGAAGTTAAATTAGAATTTATTTTGTTTTATTTGTTAGTTTGGTTAAGAGTAAGTAAGGATGTTGTTTCACTGTGCATAATAGACGGATTCTTGTCTAATTTATTGAATAATGGAAGCTTTTAGTAAATGAAAAACTTTCATTATATCATGGTTTCTTACGCCATGTTCTAAAGGTGTTTATTTAGACTGACACTAATTAAGAATTTAATTGAGAAAACCTTTTTTTGCATCGAATATTTTGTTTTCATTCTTGCGATAAAAGTAAAAGCAAGTTTATAAATGCGTAAAATAAAAAAAAAAAATCATTTTTTATATATTTCAATTTTGTAAAACTAATTTCTGAAATAATAAATGCAACAAAGAATGAATATTCTACCAAAAAGGCATTAATGGAATGAATATTTTTTATTTAAATTATAGTTGTTCGATTAGTATATTGGAAATTTTAAAAGAAAATTTAATTGAATCAGCTCAAAATTTGGACATTGTAACCGCTTTTACTTTTATCAAGACAACGATCCTAAACATTAAGCTTAGATCGTTCGCATGTTGTTGCTTAATAATTGCCCCCATGTTTTAGAAACACTACCAAAAAGCCCAGATTTTAACCTAATTGAGCATATCTAGGACTATATAGAAAAAAAATTAGAAAAAGAAGAGATATAAACAACATTCCCAACCTTAAAACAGCAATTAAAGAAGATTGGAATAAAAACCCCAATTTTTTTTTAATGGTAGAATCAATGCCCCGCCACTGGAATCTGTTATAAAATCAAAAACTAAATTAGGAATAAAGTTACAATATTTCTTTAAAATTGTAATTGAATTTTATTTAAATCATTTTTTTGGATAATTTCTNTTTTTAATTTAAAAAGAAAATAAAATTAGAAGTAAAATATTAGTGTTACTAAAAAAGCCGAACCAAAACTAACAATGGAAATTAATTTTAATATTAAATTATAGGTACAACCACCCATGATATTTATTTTTATAATTATAAATAATATTCATTATTATTTTATGAATGATACATATGCAAATAATATTTCATAAGATAGCCATTTTAATAATTTTAATTAAAACAACCAGTCAGCAAAAACAAATATTCGATATTATTTATTTCAATACAGAATGAATGAAATACAATTTATTTTTCTCACAGCTATATAATTCAAATTAAAAGCTACGAATTTTGCTTTAAAAGCTATATTTTCTTTTATATTTTTAGTATTCATAACACGAAATTAAAATTTAACACGCTTGTGCTCTCATTAGCGTATCTAGTGAACCAAATAATGCAACAAATATGTAAAAATAAATTATAAATTTTAATTACAATTTACATATTTTACTAAAAATGTGTAAAATTTATCTTTCATATTTTAATTTATTTTATAGAATGATATTTGAGTCATTGGTATTACCAGGCAATGTATAATAGGTAGCTTGCTTGATCAAAGTGCATACAATTTTAGAATAATGGATTATATATTCCTGGAAATGCTGGTTAGGTTACATTGTTAAATTTTGTGATTATAGGAACATTATTCATAGCTTCGAAGTAAGTATTATATAGTTTAATACTAGTATGATAATAAATTTAATCCGATCAAATATTATTACCCTTAAAACATTTTAAAATATATTGAAAGAGAATTTTTTAAATGTCTTAATATTTGTTGATTAATTAAAATAAAAAATAATTTAATTTTATAGATGTCTATTTACATAAAAAGTCATTGAGGATTTAGGGGAAATAAAATTTACTTCAGCTAATTAAATGTCGCTGTATCATAAAGTAAAACTTATTTTAATTTTAAATAATTTAAATTCAATTTAAAGTTTATAAAATTAAAATTTAAAAAAAAAATCTGTTTGATTTATTTTTTATTATTAATACTACGGAAAATATACATATATTATAAATAAAAGTTACCTTATTTCAAATATATGTCCACGTCAATCACTTAACAATAAATATTTTTTGTTCACACATTTAACCACACACGTCTAAATTCGTTGACAAACTATATGAGACTGTTAATATTAAAAAATACGTATAGAAAATAAAGAAGTTTTATATAAGAAACTATCAATTAAAATTTACCTTGAATAAATTTTGAATATATGAATATATCTTTGATTGGTTTGGGAATTCTGCCATGCATATTTTTATTATTTTGTTAGAAAATATTATTTACTAAAATTTTTGAAAACAATTGCTTTTTAAATTCTTTTTTATATTCAATTATGTACAACAGGGGTCGGCAATCCTTTTACGACAGCGGACTACTTTCAAAAGAAATACATTTAGTCTAAAAAAATGTTTAAGAATGTTACATTGCCCAAAAAATAATATTTAGTAGCAATTAACAAACGAAAATTACTCATTTTATTGCAAAGTAATTGATTTTGCTAAGTTTCTTAAGTTTAAAAAATTATTTTCAAGCATATCTGAATAAAATATCAAATTAATTAGTAGACATTGTTTGCCTGAAAAATTTATTATTACTAACTGTAATTTGTCCTATTATTTTATTTCAATTAAATTCACTATTGCCCGACGGGCCGCAATAAAGCTTATAGCGAGCCACTTATTGCTGATTGATATACACTTTGCGAGAGAATTTTGTTATTCATATATATTTTTATACATCAATCGATAAACAAATATAGGTATGATATGTGCATATACAGAAATTATTATCTATTTTCGATACGGGAAAATCGATAAAAAACTGTACCATCTAAAATCCCGAAGATAGTTTTTGAGCTAAATCAGTGATTTCTGAGATTTATATTTTTATAAATTTAAAAACAAAATGATCTTAATATGAGATAGCAAAAGTATTCCTACCTTGGATTTCTGTAAGATTAGTTTTCCAAGAAAAATATTTAAGTGTATGGAAAACATTTTTATGTATATTTTATAGATTTTGCACTGCAATATTAAAATACTTTTTGCATAAGATGCAATTTTAAATAAATTTATTAGAGCAAAATCAAAATGGGTTATAATAGAGGCAAAGAAACTACAGTAGAAAAGAAATTTGTTATAATTAATAAGCAAACAAAATATAAATAAAAATATATCGCCAAATAGCAAATAACATTAATTGAAGTAAATCATCGATAATTTACATTTAACAAGGTTCAGAAAAAGAAGATACAAAGAAGTGATCATCCAAAACAACTAACAGCACTTGAAGAAATATGTATTATAAATATAATTACAAAGGATCCGAAAAATGGAGTATAAAAAAATACTTAAGTTGTAGCAAAGGGTTAATAAAGTTTTAAGCATATTTACTTTAAGGGAACTATTAAAAACAGCCGGTTAAAAGTAATGTGTAGCTCGAAAAATATAATACGCATGACAGGTATATAGGAAAACATAGGTCCAGGTTAAGTATTGCATTTTGTTATCCACTGTACATACAAAAGCACAAATTAAAATTTTAATTTTGTACCGAGATATCTGCATTAAAATTTCTGATATAGAACCTTAATATTTTTGTAAAAAAAGTGTGACTTTTAGCCTTGCCATGTTATTTTCGTAATTTAGAGTGAAAAATAAAAATTAGGAAACGGTTACATAGCTTTAAAAGTTTATTTTATATAATTAAAATTTTTTATTCATCCATTCATTGACAATTTTCTTGTTTGTGTAAATTATTTTCCAACGCGAAAAATTGAACAATAAAAAATTATAAGAAATGCCCCAATTTAACCTTTCATTTAAAATATTTTAATGAACTGTTGTTTATTTATTTAGACTGTGATAAAGAAGTTAAATTTAGACGAAACGGATAAATGCTGGAAAATAAACAATGGTAGATCACTTACAATTTTTCCATATCCATTGATAAATTCTGCGGAATTTCCAACAGGCCTTCACCAGTACATCTACATTCCACACTGGAATATTGCGTTTGATTATTAGTAGGTTTCGTACAAATGCAGAGATTTGTTACAGACTCTGTCTCAATATTCGTCTGCGCAACACTCAAAGCACTAGCGCAGATTACGAAGTACAACATGGAGCGTGCACTGCAAAACAAAAAATAAATCAAATTAATTGTTTTAATTCCTCAAATTGAAAAAACTTTTTTATTTATAATTATTCAATAGTTGATTTCAAATAAAACAAAAATGGTAAAATCATTATCAGAAAATCCCAAAAGAGATTTAGCGCTTTTGTTTTGGGGAAATTTAAAAATGATTCGTATTATATGACGATCAAGTGTTGAGTTTTATCACAAACACTCATCACTCATCGTTCATTTTATTTCAAGCAGCAGACATTTAAAATGAAAAAAGAACAAAACTGTATTTTGGTAACAATCCATCATCACATTTGCTGACAGTTAAAGATACTTATATCTTATAGAATGCGTTGCCTGTGCTTTATTCTCTATATATTAACATATAATAATAAAAAGTAAATTGAGAAACATCCTTTCATTTGAATAATGGTTTGCTTTAATAAAAATTGTACAAAATAGATGAACGACAGAGCAAAGTATAAATGAAGAATAAAGAAATCTACATCCATTTTTAAGTTCGTATTTTAATAAAATTTTAATTAAAATATATAATGATATATTGATAGTTCTTAAAATAAGACAAGTATGAACTGGGTAAGAATACTTTAATTTGTATATACATATGTACATATTTTCTTAGAAATTAAAATTTAAATTCCTTACCTTCTTGTAAATATTTTTAAGATTATCTCTATGTATTTTGGAAATTGTTTTGTTAGATATTTCTTTAAATTTTCATAAAATTACTTCTGGTATATTCAGTATTAAAGTGATTTTATAAAATAGCTATTGCTTTCCAAGCTCCAGCTACCATAATCTGTAGAAATTTAGCAGTAGCGCTATCCCGATTCGAAATTTAAAGCCGATATTGCCCCCTCTAGTTCAGAATAGAGCCTGTTTAGAGCCCAGTAGATGGAAATAGAGCCCAGTAGTCCAACTAGTACCTACATTAGACCCTAAAGTCTTACTGTTCATCGACAGATCCGATTTAGGACCGATAAGTTCGACGATATTAAAAATAAATATTTCTTATCAATTCAAGTTAAAATTATATTATTCTAAGTTCATTATTTTGATATTCCAGTGTGGAATAAATAGTTTTGTGCTTTGCACTAATTATTCTTTTTTTATTCAAATTTCTTAATAAATGCTAAGTAATAATATTAAAACTGTAATTTTACTTTATCACTTCAAAATCTTTTGCTCTACTTCAAATTTATAGAATTATTTATTGAAATTTGAAATTTCAATTAGTCTTAACATTTGAGAAGTTATTTTATATTATTTCATACTTAATTAGTTTTTTTAATTAGTATATGATAAATTGAAATTTCCAATATATATCGCTTTACTATAACTGCTTGTCGTGGAAAGTCTTAGATTAATAAAAATTATAGCACTATTGATATCCATAATAATATTAACTATCATAAAAAATAGTAATAATTTTTAAAAATAACAATAACAATGGTATTAATAATAGTAATATTATATTGATATTATTATTAATATTAATATTAATTATTTATTACATTGCTACTGTTATTTTCAANCCAGAGGTCCGACAAAAATTCTACTTAGGCGTTAAATTTCGACTCGGGATAGTCTTTTCTACACAATACTTGTCATAAGTATATTATAATCAGTCGTAAAAGATTGGAGCTTTATTTAAAAAAATTTGAATTATAACTAGTTAGAATTACTTATCAAATTAGTGCAAAATAATAAGCAATAATAATTTCAATTTCTTAAAAACTGCTCAAATGATTTTAATGAAAATCTTGAACTAAGGGTATTTCGGGTAAAAATAATGATTTTCTATGGTTTCATTGTCAGGAAAAATAATTTAAGGCCTTTTCACGATTTTTATACACAGTGCGACAATGATATTATAGATAAGCAACGGAGAATTATTTAAAAATTTAATTGCCACCAGATATATTTCTAAACAATATCGAAAACAGAATGAAGGGTTGAAAGAAAGAGCAATACTTGAGCAACTCAATAAAGATGTCGAAAATATTAACATTGATATCATAAGTAAACTTTACGGTGAGTACAAAATATGCTTTAATAAGCCAGTATATGTAATTTTTTTAAATTAAGAAGCCAGAAATATTTAAAGTAGTCTTACCACAGAATAATTCATATCATTCTCGTAATTTAATGTGAAAAGAAATTTTAGAATTGCTTTATTTTGCATAATTAAGATTTTGTATTGAAAATAAAGGATAACCATAAACTCGAGCGAAGCTCGGTCTTCCTGATTTTATAAATAATGTTGTTATAAGCAATTTATCGTAATAACCCATATCATTGTAACCGATTTTACTTCTGTACAATTTTCTATGAATACCAAACAAATAAAATAAATTCGATTGTATCTACATCTTCATTATAAACGATTCCTATTATATATTAATAACATATTTATAAGAATAAATAATAATATCAGTAATAAATACCTGAAATTACTATAATACACGTAAATTGCATATCAAGCATAAATACAATTGAATAATTATTTATTTATATAAAAGCTTATCAAGGCAATTCATTAGATATGTTCTATGAAACAAATTATATCCTAAACAAAAAGGTAATACATTCGCATAATTAATTATTATGTATAAAGGTATTTAAATACCAAAGTATCTCTGTCAAAGGGAAGTTAATAAGTTATATAAAGTTGTCAATAGGAATATATTTCGTTGTATTTGCAATTTACATGAAATGTTGCGATTCCATCTAGATTAGATAAAATAAATTTGTCTGAGCCTAACAGATACAACTCGCTTTCTTGTAGGTATATAAATTCTACTTTGAATGAAAATTTAATATACTTTACTCTTACAGACACTTGAACAGGTTTTAGTGATACAAAAAAGGGACAAAATACAAGTGTTGTTAGATATTTCTACATGGAGTTATTCAAAAGTCAATAATTCATATTATTTTGTTAATTTTTATTATATTTTTTAATTATTATTACTTCTAAGTATTTCATTGAAACAAATTTATAGAATGAAACTTCCTCAATAATTAAAATTTTTCCATGTGAAATAATAACTAAACAATATGTCATGAACAATAAATAATTAAAAATTTTATTAACCATTTTTATTTTATTATTCTTATATATTATTATTTTTATAATTCGAATATAACATTTAAGGAACAATCAATTTAATTATAATAAAATAAATTTGAAATGAAATTAATTTATTTATTCATCTTCTCCTCGCTAAAACTTTACTCACAAAATCACTTTCCAAAATTTTGATTTAAAAGATCTTAAATCAATTAAGTTCAGAATTTGAAGCGTGTTATTCAAATCATATTCTTTAGACAAATGTAAATTTTGAGTGACAACCTGCTTTAAATACTTAATCCAATCGTACTATCAACTGTTCAAAGATACTTTAAAATAAAATTTAATAATAGATATTGACCTTTTTTCAATGAAATATATAACATTTTTGCAATAAAAAAGATATAATTTTGAACTACTATAGTCTTAATCTGAAAGAATAGTTTTCATAATTTTATTAATTAAAATTAAAATCACAGATTAAATTTTTAAATTTTTCGAATGATCTCGAGACAATAAATGATACTATTGTCATATTTATTTTTAGTAGTTAATGTATAATGTTGTTCAATATAAATTTATAAGCTATGCGTAGCTTTTGCATTTTCGATTCTAAATTTGATTTTGATTTAAGCAGTTACACCACCTTGAGATTTTCAAAAAAAAAATATTTTGCTGGTTAAATTGTTTATTCTTTTAAGAATATTTTAAATGTTTAACTATTTCAAAATTTAAATTATTTACGAAGTTATAGCAATAAGAATGAATGTTTGGTTTTAAGACATTGATACTGTACTTTTCTTTATTTTGCGTTTTTCTCGAAAATAATTTCTTTTAACTGGTATACAAGATATGTTAAGATCTACTCAACTAATTTTGTTAAAATTTACAACACATATTTTTGAAATATTATCTTTTTTTGGATTAGGTGCCATTTTCATTGGTTTAAAACTTCAAATTTCGATAAAAATTAGTATTTTTTTTCAAAAATGTATAATTTTTGCAAAAAATATTAAAAAAAATTTATATGTAACATCTTAGTTATTATTTTATAAATAAAAAAATATGTTTTTTACTTTTTATACAATGTCTGACAAAAAAAATAAGTACAGCATCAGGAAGAATTTTAAAAATAAGTCTTACTTATTGGCTTATATCTCCGTCGTTTTTTAGTTTTTTATTCTTTATTATTTCAAATTATTCATAAAACTACTATGTATGTGTGTAAAATAAAAATGATTTTATATACTTAATAGCTGTGTCAAGAAAAATGTTTATTTTCATACCTATTTTTCCGAACTCCAAGGTAGTGTAACACCTTTAAAAAAAACTGAACCCTACTGCTTATTGTGATAATACCACCACGAATTTAAGATCTTCAAATACAACTTTTATGTTAGTAAAAATAATTTAGTTTTTTTCGTGTTTGATAAATAAAATTTTTTGCAAAACTTATAGACAGTAAAGTATCCAACTCAAAATTAATAAACGTATGCATATGTATATTAAAATAATGCAAAATAAATTGTTAAGATAGAAAAATAAAAAGGCAAGTTATCTTAACTTTACTAAAATAAAATGCCTACTTATACACATAATCCACGCCATTAAAATTTCAAAATGTAATTTCACTTTAAAACAATTGAAAACATTTAAACTGCGGTTGTACAAACAAAAACATAAACAAACACAAATATAATCAGATTAAAACATCTATATTTTGCTTTTACAAGAAAAAAGGTCTGCGTCACAACAAACTTTAAAATGAAAAAAGAAAAAAGAAAAGAAAATCCGGTTACGAATCTGAAAATTACCGCAACCATTCCGCTAAACAGTAATTTTATTTGTTGTGAAACATCTTGAATATATCTTGAAAACATCTTTGTCCTTTGTGTTGTATCGCCGGCTACTCATCAAACCTGTGATATTATTTCATCAACAATGCAAATATTAAATTGTTTTTTGATTAATGGATGACAGCATTTTATTTCTTTTAGAAACTTTTCAAGCCAATGTTTCAGTGTATGAATAAACAAACAATAGATAATTAATATTATCGTTCGTTTTTTAAAGGTTTTTGACTAGTCATGATTTATCATTTTTTATTTTCTGTTCATTATGATTGATTTAACTAATGGCATTTATTGTTGGATTTAACTTTGTATTCAAGTCTTTGTTTTTATTTCTATATGATGTTTTATCACCTAGTACAAATGATTTTTAATTTATAAATAAATTAATATAAATTAATTAAAAAAGATTTTTATAGGTTAAATATAATGAAAACTATTATATATAAAGCTTTTGTTCCGAAGTAAAAAGCAAAATGATAAATAATATAATTTTTAATAATTTAATTTTTTTTTAAATATGTATTTCATTTTAAAATTCATGATAATATTTTTTCTACTAATGATATTAAAAATTATAAAGTATATGAAACTCTTTTAAAACTTAATTAAGACTTTACTTCGTGAAGCAATTAAAATATATAAACAATTTTAAATAATTTTCATAGACCTTAGTTGAAAATTGTCTATCGCATATAGTCTAGTAAAAAGAGCATTTAACTTGATTATAATTCTTTTTTATAATTGTTAAAAAAGTTATGCACATAATTGTAGATAATATTAATATCTATAAAAAAAACCTCTTACAAAATTTTTGTAACATTTATAGTTTCTAAGATAATCTGATTCCACCCTTATTTTCAATATGGCACCAAATAGGCATCACCCCCCATCCCACAAACTCAAACTAAAGCTCAGGAGTAAGTCTTTTATATGATAAAAAAAAAATTAAATTTACAATTCGAAGACGTACTTATTAGTTTTTTTTATGCGTTGGTCGCTACGCTTTTAGGTTCAAAAACACATCAAAATATGATAAAAATTATATATATATATATATTAGTAAACCCTTTTTATTTATTGAAAAAGGCTCTATANGGGAGTGTTGGCAAGTGTTTCTTTTAAAGTATTAGGTATATGGTGTTTTTGTCTTATATTAGTATATTTTGGGCAATCTATTAGAAGATGTTTAATAGTTAAATTGGTGTTGCAGCATGTAGGGGGTTGTGATTTATCTAGTAGGTGTTGATGTGTTGCCTTAGTGTGACCTATCCTAAGTCTGGTGATAATAATTTGTTCTTTTCTTGGTCTATTTATTTTCCAGTTCTTTAGTTCATCTTTTATTTCCCTTAGTTTTTAATTGTTAATGTAAATTAATTAAAATAAAAAAAGAAAAATAATTACATAAATTGGAAACAGTCCACTACAATGATTTAAATTAAATTAATAGTATTTATCAAAGAAATGCGTTTAAATTATAATTGATTGACTTAAGAAATTATCAGCTTTAAATTATCTAAATAGGTTATTGTACTGTGGTAATATTATTGTTTAATTTTACATCTATTTTTGTTTATAATTTTTTTACTATAATTGTTACAAATAAAAATTACATACAAAAATTGTAGATAATGTTATTAGCTACTAGGAAATTATTTAAAAAAAATTTGTAACACTTATAGTTTCTAAGATAATCTGAAAAATTATTGCACCCTTATTTTCAATATTGCGCCAAATAGGCATCACTCTCCACCCCGAAATCTCAAACTTAAGCTTAGGAGTAAGTCTTTAATATGATAAAAAAATAAAAGTGCCTACCCAAAATGCAGGGTTGACTTTTGACAGGCTTTTTTTTTACTTACAATTAGTTTACTGGACTAATAGTGTACATCAGCAGCAGTCGGCAACAAGCAGCCCTCTATAAGTTTTTGTGCGGCTCGCCAGGCAATTATAATGAATTGAAATGAAACAAAATAATATGATAAATTAGAGTTAGAATTAATTGATTTACAAGCAAACAATATGTATTAAATTTTGATGAAAATAATTTAACATTTAATTTTAATTTTCTAGAAAATAAATTTTGGAATTTAAGAAACTTAAAAAATGCCATTACTTTACAATAAAATAAGTTAATTTTATTTATATTATTCTTATTTGTTTTATTATAAAATTTTAATCAAATTGCTGCTTTTTTTTGGACTGTTCGACCCTATTAGACTTTTTTTTAGGACTGTAAGGCCTAAATATATTTCTTTTGAAAGTGGCCCATTGCCCTAAAAATGTTGCCGACCCCTGATATTTGAAAGTAATTATTGCTTTGTCAACTATTATTTTCTATATTTTATCAAAATTGATAGTATTATAAAAATATTTTATTTCCATTAAATTTAATATAAATACAAATTTATTATTTTTTAAATACTTTTTCTCAAGACCCGACTTTATCTAACTGATCGTTCCTTTCCAAATTTCTTTTTTTAACTAGTTACATTATCAATTGAGTGTGAAATGCATCAATCTCTCAAATAAAAATGTAGCTTACATTCTCGGGATTAAACTATCACTTTTACTATTACTATTACAACTTTAACTAAAACAGATTTAATTCTTAAACACAACTAATTTCTATGTTATACTTATTAATGTTAACATTCTATGAAAATATTTGATTAACATATAAATTTTGTTTTGTTTACAAGAACATATTTACACAGTACATAATAATTATATAAATGAGTTTTGCTTATACAATTATATTAATACCTTGCTTAATAAATTTCTACACTTCTATTTAAAATAAAATACAAATGATAGAAATAATTTTATATGTAACAGATAAATTCTTTAAAACAATAGTATATTTCCCTCATTAGTTGGTAATTAAATGTTTATTATGATTTGTCGCGCGCAAACTTAAAACAAATCAATTTATTTTTAAACTAATTATTTCATACACTTTGAAACTATGTTTTAAATGAAAATTAAATTGTTTTACATGTCACTAATGTTATAACCAACAACGTAAAGTTTAAAAGTTAAATTAACTATGTTTTCATTATCATTACTTCTAATAGAAACCAGTAAAAATTTCCCAAGTGCTTATTAAATTCTACTTTTTCGCTGGAACTACATAGTACTCAGCTATAGTAGTAACATCGTTTTATATTACCTGTTTTATAACTTTAATCAGGTTACAACAAGTTAACTAATTCAACTAAACAATTGATAACCATTTATATTATTACAAATACTGTAATATTTTTTTATAAAAATGTCATATTATTATAACAAGAATATTAAAACATAAATAACAATAATTAACAGAACTAATTAAAACAAAAAAAAACAAAAATAAACTAATAGATGATTCTCATTGACCTATTTTTGGATACATAATTTTAACTGTATATGAAATTGTTTTCTACATTTGTAGAACATATCACAGTACAGATTAAATAAATTGTTTACAAATGCGATCAAGGTCTCATAACTCTTTTGAAAAGCCAATAACAGCAAAAAACTACCCCTCTTAATCAAATTATACGTAACTATTTGTTTTTGTAAATACGTAAATTGCAAATACTACTTACATTTCGATTTGATGAATTGTTATTCGAATCTGGTCGAGTTTCAGAATGAAAAATAAACTTTTATTCCAAAATGTATAACTTTCTTATTGAAAATTGATAGTTTTATATTTATATTCATTGGATATCTCGCAATTAGTTAGTTCATACATAAATTAATACAATAATTTTCAAAGCGAGCATAAAAAAAACAGAAAGAGATAAAAAGAGACGTATCACAATATGGCGACGATTCGTTTATAAATATCCTAATTATTTCTTTAGAAGTAATAAAGCCGTGAATTTTTTTTTTTTTTTAATTTATTATATATTTTTTATATATTTAAATTCATAGTAAAACTTTTTACTAAAATTTCTGAAATACTATAAAATGAAATAAATTTCTAAAAATATGCAAAATTCCAATACATTTTATCTAAATACAATAACAGACAAAATATTTATATGAGTTTCACAATTTCATAAAACTTTATTTTACTTCACAGTCCATAAATATACGTTATACAATATTTTTCAAAAAGTTTCATTAATTTCATTGAAATTAGTTTTAAATTTTAAATAATTGAATTCGTATTATTTGCAAACTTCCGTTATATAAAACAAAATATATTTTAAAGAGAAATTTTTAACAATTAAATTATAACATGATATATTTATTAATATTTAAATTAAAAACATGGGTTTTTCGTTGAATATCATTGTAAACTTATATTTCAAGAATTAAAACTATGACAAAGATATTTTATTTAAATTTTAAATAGTTTTATAAATATAAAGACTTGAAGTAAGCTTATTCTATTTATCATGTCTTAACAGTTTAAAAAATATATTTAGTTTGGTAAACTTGATATTTAAACAAATCAGAAACTCTTTTTACTTATATAATAATACAAAATTAGGCATATTTGATATGTTTAACTATACTAACCATAACATTAGCTAATGATTTCTAATTCGCGGTCGCAAAAGCGGATCATTATATAATCCATCTTATACCAAAATAGGTCTACTTAACAACTGGAAACAATTAGTCACGAAATCTGCAAAAATATATACACGGCAAACAAAACGGAATCTATCAATTAATAATCCACAAATTTACGGAGAACAAAGCTGATATTTTTTCCATTAAAATCTATATTTCAGAACTCGTTGTTTTTGGTGGTAAGTATAAATTTTACTTTGGTGCAGATAAAGAAACTCGAAGTTAATTTACAGTCTCTTGGGATTAATAAATATTTTCTTATGTGCTGACTTCAAACTTTGGCTTTATTCTTTATATTATTAATTACATAGCATTGGAATTCTTTTTATTGATGTTATTAATTTACTTTTTTTGAGCAAATATTTTATATGATTTATATATAAGAGATGTTACGAAGCTTCGACTCCGATTCAGATAAGTCTGAACATCCGATTATTATTATTACACCTCCGGTTCCGATTTCTGCTCCGAAACTTTTAAATCGGAGGTTTTAATTAGAGGTCGAAGCATAGCAAATAGAGGCGAAAACAGTCAACTTTGATAAATTTACATCATTCTCCAATAATGACAGGTACAAAGCTGTAAAGCTTTTGTTTATTAAATATAATATTCCACTTTTAGAGTCAGTACATTTGATTCAATTTGCTAACTGTTATTGAAAATATGATAATTTTTTTAACTAAATATTGTTTTCATTGTCTCTTAAAATATATCTCCATTGCCACCACCTATGACACCACCTCCAACCCGACTTTGGTTCCAGTTCCGACTCCGATAAACCAAATTCAAAANATAAACGGGCTCATAAAAAGAAAGATCAATTTTTACATATTTTTATTCCATTAAATTTCTATAAAATATAAAGCATTTGTAAATATTTGAAATAAGAAAGTTACCTTAACTGATTTGTAAACTTCCATTTTAATTTGTACACTAAAATTTTTTTAAGTATCTTTAATCAAATCATGTAATTTTTATTTAAACGATTTTTATATTTTAATTTTAGAGTTATTTGCCTATTTAAATTGCAATTTTTTGTCAAATTATTTGAAATTTTTATTGATTTTAACAGAATCTAAATAAGCACTAATAACTGCAAAATATTGGTTATTTAACCGACTTTGTAACTTTCTATAGTTTCTGAGATCCAATTGTGACCCAAATCAATTTATATATTTTATATATATATATATATATATATATATATATATATATATATATATATATATATATATCATGTTGATAATAATTCCCAAATCTGTAATATTCATGACCATAATCTTCTATTTAACTTTAATGAGAGTTGTTAAAATTCTTCCGAAACTAAACTTTAAATCATGGTCACTTTGATATTTAATTAAAAGATATAAAATAAAACATGACACTATTAATTGATTTATTAATGTTATATTGAAAACAATATATTACTTAAGAAAGTAGAATGTTAGATAAAATTAATTTTATTTTCTAATGCAACCGGAAATAAGGGCAAAAACAGCGAGTATTTGTGACATTTACAGAAAGTAGGTGAGTTAAATAGATAGATGAGCATCAGGAAAGGGGAAAATTGGTTTCTGTATACAACGGTCATTACTCAAAGCTTGTCGGTTCGCTTAAACTTGGCAAATTGTCAGCCGAGAAAAAACGCTACTTTAAAGAAATGCGTTAAAGTAGTAAAATAAAAAATATTATTATTTTTGCATATTTTTAATAAATAATTTTCGTTTCAATTCATCATAAAATATAATGAAAGAGTTTTATGGTTTAAATAAAGCAATAAACCGTACTCCAGCAACATCATAAAACAAATTCAAATTAAATCTGAAAATAATTAACGTCGTCCATAATTTACCTATAATACTAAATAAATGGAAATTTTATTTCCATTAAGTCCTTCTGCTGGCCAAAATAGAAGTAGATGCCATAACAAAATTTATGTTATGCCTAAACATATTTGTATTACTCCATTTTTAATATTTACGATCTAATTTAAGGTTAGGATATAAAAAAATATATCATAACCTCAATTTCGGTGTTCTTTTGTCATTCTATTTTTGTTTATTTTATTATAATTTATTTCATATACATGTTATGAATTGTAATTTAATAAGAACAAAGTTGCACATGTAACTTACATGAATTGTTTTTTAATTGTTAAATTAATAGTATTTATAGATGAATATAAATAATTTATATATTCATTATTATCATTATTTTAGTATCTTAAATATATATATATATAT
>CM008235.1:6492179-6509013 GCA_002278615.1 Pogonus chalceus
CAAATTTAAAACTATCAATTGAAATTAATAGGAATATTTAAAAATTATATTTATGAAGGTTCTAAGTCGTTCGAAGGGCAAAAATATTTTTTATATATTGTTTTATGTTCCAATAACACATAAATCCATTCAAATATTGTTCTTCAAAAAATTTTGTTGCACAAATAGATGGTTTATTTAAAATATAAATAATGGAAATATAAAATTTTCCAAAAAAAAATATTTCGAAAAACAAAAACATATCTAGATAAAAGTAAATATATTTTAAATATTTAAACTAAATATTTTTTATTGAGGTTGCAGACTTGAGTAAATAAATATTAAATTTTGTTAATTAATATGCTAATTAAAAAATATATTTTCCGTTCTAATTGTTATAATTATCATATTGTGACAAATAAGACTTTAAATTTTATTATTTGAAGAATATAAACTATCATAAAAATAATATAAATTACATTATAAGAATTCAATACAACTATCGTACCATGTATTGCATTTATTTAAAATTCATAGAATTTAATCAAAAATTTCTATAAATGCAAATAATATTCAATTTCAATGAAATGTATTTTACAAAGGGTTTCACTGAATTTAATTAATTCTCTAGAAGAAACTACATATACAAAAACCAGTTTTCGATAAATTTTACTTCATTAAATTTAAACTAGATTAATTAAAGATAGTAATTAAACTGTCATTTAAATAATTGAACACTTTAAACATATATTTTCGTTAGTAACTGTTGAAAATTGTTTGAAAACAAATTTATACAAAGATTGCATTATATTAGCTTCGAAGTTTATAATTTTATATTTTATAAGCAACAACTTTCGTTATTAATCAATTAATTTTTGATTTATGTTATTATTATAATAGAAATTTATTACTCTTTATAACAGTTGATAAACAAGCTTAATATTATTTAGTGGATAATGCAATTTACAATTTTACTTTCATGATTATACTTGAGGCATACTAAAACTTAAACTATATAAACTCCTAAGTCTTGCAATTAGATGCTTTTATAAATATTTTATGAAATTTTATTAACTTTCTAAAGTTGAACATAATAAAAACGAAAATCATTGATTTTAAAAACAATTTTAATTTCAATTTTCTAATATCTAAATTAAGATTAAAATTATTATTATTAAAAAAATAAATCATTGTTTCAATTACGTTTCAATTTTTAATATTGTTTCTATAAATAATAATTGAATTTTAAAAATTGGAATTTTTATTTATTTATATTATATTAAATTATTAAAAAACTACATATATAAATTTAAAAATGTTAATATTGATTTAAAAATAAATGTTCTTATCAAAAATTGATAACATTATTTGTTGTTATAATAAAAAAGTATGTTATGTTAAACAATAAAAGATTAATTAACAGCTGAAATATACTAACAATAGCTTTAAAAATTTACTTACATATAGGCAAAACACGCAGCTTCAACTGCCACCAATTTTCTTTTCAATTAAAGCCAAAGAAATTGAGAAATTAATTTTTGAAATTCACTTTTTACGAAAACTTTAAACGATTCATATACAGTAACATATAGTCTACAATGTAAAAAATAGTGTTTCTATCTATTATTAAATTCTTACCTGTTCATGTTTGTCCAAGTTTACAGTAACACGCTCACTAGTATGTATTGGTATCTATACGAAAAACGATTTGTTAACTTCCCACACAACTAAGCACTTTACGAAAGCATGGTTCGTAACAAACTAACGAAGATTTGCCGCGGATGTCTCGCAAATGGCGCGCGCATGCGTTTGGTTATTATTTTTTTTTTTTTTATATATATTTTTGTTTTAATTATGTATAAATATTCATTTGTGGAATTAAATAAAGGATTTAAAATATCAAGTATACACTGTCGTTTCATTTGTATGTATTAAAAAACACTAGTATTTAATAAAATTTATGAATTTCAAATAAAATAAATAATTTATAAAATATATGCATATGTTTGATTTTTTTTAATATAAAAAGACTTTTAAAATACATATGTATTAAAAAATTAATTTTTTAATCAATTTTGTAATTATATTCTAATATATTTAATAAATGTTAGAGATTCTATACTATACAAATATGATTTATCAAAATGGACAATATTTATAAATAAATAGAATATATACACAGTTATAATTTTTTTTTAATTTGCTTTTATTTTAAGGGTACATCTAGTAAAGAGATAATTAGCAGCCCGCTCTGTGTTTGTTACATTCTTATATTTTACATTATTTATGTTTTTAAAATATCTTTTATTTAATTGAAATTTAATAAAAATTTTATTATACTAATATTTTAAGTAATGATAAACTGAAGCAGATTTAATAATTAAATTATTGGTATTTTTATTAATTCTCATACATATAGACTCCATTTCTACAAAAC
Organism: Pogonus chalceus; assembly: GCA_002278615.1. Classification (NCBI taxonomy): domain Eukaryota; kingdom Metazoa; phylum Arthropoda; class Insecta; order Coleoptera; family Carabidae; genus Pogonus; species Pogonus chalceus. The sequence goes on from CM008235.1 coordinate 6,494,596, forward strand.
AGCTTTAACAATTTTGATCTAAATCATGGATTTGTGGTTATTTAGATAAAGTAATTGATCTGTTAAAATCTCAGGCCGGGAAAATTTATAATAGCGTTAGAATAAAACAATCTATGTACAATTTTTTTTTAATTATACATTATTTTTAAATTTAAAATAAATATTCAAAATTGTTTATTTGAAAATTTAACAATCGACTTAAAGGTAAAAATAGCTACGGTCAGATAAAAACTGCTATAAGTGGTTAATTACGTTCACTTCAAATTTGGCATAGTAAAATTTTAATTTTTTTATTAAAAGTTTTTAATTTTAATAAAACATCTACAATATTTATCATGTTATATTAAAAATACTTCTGGAGTCTATCAGTGAAGTACTTATTTCAATTGATTAATTTTAACCAAAATTTGAAGCAAGATAGCCCTTATATTATCGATCAAAAATATATAACCTAATTAGTTTTAAAATAATTGGTAACAAAAATATTTCTAAAAAACATCTAAACTTTTAAGTTTATGGAAAATGGGTGCACCTTAAATTTTAAATTTAGGCTTTCCCGCATAACTGCAAAGTATATAATAACGATATATTTATTTCAATGAAAATGAAATTTTAACAAAAAACTATAATTCAAGATGGCATTTTTGTCATAAAATTACATGCATTATATGTTTTTTGATATAAGGAATATCATTCCGGCCTTAAATTTTTCATTTTATTACATTTCTAACTGATTTTAATATAAGACTATGAACAGACACAAGTTAGCGTTTGTTTTTATATGACGAACGGTTATGTGCGGGAGGACTGATTGCATTTTATCTAGTCCTGCAATAATTTAATAATTTGTTTTGATTGTTTCTTTTTTAAAAAAGACATGTACTGTTCTGACTTTTAGTATAAATACAAAAAATAATAAGGTGTGTCTAAATTACTATGGAGCTTTATATGCAAACAGTTAAGATGTATTTGCCGATCGTCAAATAAATACAAATGCTAACTTGTGTCTGTTCACAGTTTTTAACTGAGAAAACTAAGACCAGAATAATATTTTTTGTACCAAAATTTACTGAAAAATATATATGTTATAGTTTAACAGATATAATAAAATATATAATTTAATAATACAATTATTTATAAAGAAAACCTAAAAAATAATGATATTAGGTACCAAATATACTTGTTTTTATAACCTATAAATTAAAATAATAGTGTTATAAAATAAAACAAAACTATGTCCATATAAAAGGTAACATATTGCAATACTCTAGTTATAACTTCATATTGTCGAATCACACGTTCAAAAAGGATTTTCTCGAGGTTTATAGAGGTATATAGGATATTTCCTAGTATGAAGAGAAATACATAAAGAGAAAATAGAAACAACTTTATGAGTCGCAGGTCTTAAGATTATTATGAACTTTCCTGTTAAATGTTTACTATACAAACCGCTGCTAAGTATTATAAGCGTAGAATATTAAAATTTTATTAAATTTCTTCTTTGCAACACAATCATTAAAATATAAACTATTTATTTTTATTCGTATAGGTAAACTCAAGTTCAATATTACCATTAATTTTATAAGATTAAATAAAAATTAATTTTATTTGAAAATGATATTTATAAGATAGTTTATAATCCAAAATGATAATTGTTTAATTCATTCTTGATAATATATTTTGTAAAATTAACTATTTTAATCATTTTATAAAGAAATTGACTTAAGTGATGAAGTTTTTTAGATGGTTTAAACATCGGAATTACAATATAAATAAATTAAATATTTTGGAAGTGCCATCAACATTAGGATTTTGAAGATTTTTACAACAAATTATATATTTTTTAAATCAGTTTAATTAGCTACAAATTTATTTAGGCAAAAATGAACCCAGCCAAAAAAAAAAAAGAAAATTCTTTGTTTTTTGAAATTATATATTTTCTAAAATAAAACTAGATATAAAATATAAACTAATAATCATTGCTTTCGCTTTTTTTGTGAATTCATTTGGAAAAAGATTTTTTAGATTTTCATAATTTTATGTAGCGGTTTTACGCCAAAAAGAAATTGTTTCTTATGTTTCTATACTTTATTTCTTTAAATTAATATTTTATTTTTAATATGTATATAATTTTATAATGATAAATTTCTTAACCTCAGTTTTATGTAAATTTGAAACCTATTAAAATCGTTTTTGTGGAAAGTATTATAAAATGAATTTAATGATATTGACATACATACATACGTAAATAGAAATTAAAATCAGTTTCCCATTATTATTTAAATAAATAATGTATTAATATTATCTTAAAAATATAGATATAATGATAATTAATAATTCATTCATTTCCTTTATTAAATTTTTGTTTGTTGACAATATATAAATAAACAATTCCAGGTATTATTAATTTCTGATTCAATTCATATAAAATAAAATTAATTACAATTGATATGCTGATCTATAAATAAAAAAAGATAAACTTATCAAATAGTTACAAAATATTTTAATAAAAAATAAAATTATTAATGACTGCTATTTATATAAAATCAAAAAAGAGAATATTTGTTTTATATTTAATGTAGGGTAAATATAAAATTGTAATATATAGAAAATTTTCGTTATGCCATAAACTTTTCCCTATTATTGCAAAGACAAATGTGTTTCCAATGAGTTCTTTTTTAATGATGTACGACGATCCTATCACAAGATACAGGAAAAATTAAATTTCCAACTTTAAGCAGTTTATAGTGTGCCATGCAAAATAAAACTAACAACTTTAATTTCAGTGACATTGTTTAACTTCTTATATTTATAAATTTCTTTGAAATATCTTTAAAAATTAATTAAATAAAATACATATCGATAAAATCATTAATTTGAGTTTTCTTTATTCTTATAAAAATTAATTATAATTTATTTTTCCTGTATTTCGAGTCAGGATAGTCGCATATACAAAAGTAGACAACTGGTATTTATATATATAAAAACGTATTTAAGGGGTATCCAAATATAACTTCATATACGTAAATATGAAAAAGGAAATCGGTAAAAAAAATTCACACATGAATAAATCAAAATTTTCTTACGGTAGGTAATTTAATAGGCGGTTAATAAAAATATCTGTATACATATTAAATTTTTAAGTCTTCACGTGTAAAATTATTCTTATTTAAAAAAGTAATATTATGTATTTTAGTATTTGCTTTTTCTCTATGAACAAATTGATTTCTAAGTTTAGTAAATGGATTACTAATACATCCTGATAAAGTTTTATAGCTTTGATGTTATTTGTTAAAGTCAAATGAATATTTACTTAATATAATTTGAAATATTATATAGTATATTAATCAGAATTTAATTCATTTTATATAGATATACATGTTTCTATTACATATAGATTTAATATTATATTGTATATTGGTGAAATTATTGTAAAATGATTAATTTCCTTTTTTTTAATTACAAGTATATATTTTTATAAAAATCAAATACAATATTTGAAATTAAATGTAATAAATATAATAAAATTATATTACTTCCGCAATATTAGTAACATGAAATAACGATTGGTTTAAACGGAAATTGAAATTCCCAGAATGGCAGGAAGTAAAGTTCAACTATGGAAATTTCATAGTTGCAAATGTCAGCTTCTGATATATTAGTGGTAAGAAACTGTCTTACATCATGCAATTAACACATATATTTATTTATTCTAAGTAAAAATTGTAGATTTTAATTGATTTATTCTTTTACTGCACGTAGATAATCATGAAATTTTATTACAATTCGTTCTTGTTCGCTTGTTTCAACTGATCCGGGGCGCATAAGACGAATATTAATTATCGCTCGTTCTGGGGGCTGCTCTAAAAAGTAAACGAAGTAACAAGCAAGCATGGTCCCTGTACGTCCCCGACCCATACGGCAATGCACACCGATAGCCTGGAAAATTAACCAAATATATGCAATAAAAAAACAAATTTATTTTAATAAATACTATATGTAATTTTAATTCGAAAAATAAAGGGCTTCAAACATGTTTAGATTTTAATTAAAGCTTTGGCATTTAATTAGCCCAAGCCAGCGTATAGTCAATCAATGTCATGAAATCGAATTTTAAATTAAACAGGGGAATCTTTCTAAATTAAATAAAAACTTGTGAGTATTAAGTTAAAAATACTTTTGAATTAATATTACTCAAACATTTTATGATATTCTTACATACTTGTTTCATATCGCGAGCTTTTTTGCAAGCTTCAATAAATTCTAGAATTTGTTGAACATTTGGAGCTTCAAACTCTTCAATTGCAATTTCCGTCCAACTGAATTTTTCTTGAAATAGTTTGTCTCTTATCGGTGGACGTTTTTCGGGTGATAGTGTCACTAAGTGACGAATTCCTTGCTCGTAAAGAAAAAGGATATTATTTGATGTTTGGGGCCATCCCAGTGCAGCTAGTTCGTTTGGAATAATCCAAGAAAAATTCCACGGGGCACTGCTATATTCCGACATTATTACCCTATCTTTTTTTATAATTATACCAATTATCTGTAATTTTTTTATCTATTATAAATATGCAACTGAATTTAAAATAATTGCTTTAATATTTGTTGGTTTAAAAAAAAAACTCTAAACACGTTTGTAAATAATTACTTTAAAAATATGTGTATTTTGTATGAAATACGTAAAATATTATTTATCCATAAATATTTTAATAAATACGGAAAACAATAATTACTAATTCTTTAATAAATATTTTAAAGTTGCAAAATAGACAATGCACATAAATATTTACTAAATTAAAAAAAAATATTTATACAAAAAATAACAAAGGGTATTACTCTAACAAGATTTTTTCCAAAAGAAGACAAAAAAGGTCATTAACATTTGCGAATATCTTGAAATTGATATCGATAGCTTTTACACATAATATATTATTCAAGGTGGATTATATTTCCATTTATTAAGGAAGCTTTTAATTTATATTGTCGTATATATTGCACAAGGTATGATTTTGAAGTATATTTTACTGCATTTTATTTAATATTTTATTTTAAAAAGCAACGATTATTTTTAAATTAAATAATTAATAAATAATGTCAGTTATCTAACGTTATAGATAAAAACCAACGTAATTAATTACCCATGTTTGCTAATTAATTATTTAAATAATAAAGAACTGACAACTGAAAAAGGATTCATTAAAGTAAAAATTAAATAAGTAAGAAAACAAAATATATTCATTAGAAACATAAATGCTTAATTAATTCAAATAAAATATAATTATCAGAAAATAATAAATTTATATTACCATTTTAATAAAAATTAAGTTTTATTTATTTTAAAACTAACTTCAAAAAAATCCATAATAATTACAAAATAAACTCAAAATAGATTCATGTTAAAAATATTCTTACCGGTACTAGTGTGCCAAATATTTTCGTACTTGTAAATCAATATATTCTTGGCAAGAAAAATGGTAAGATAGGTTAAGCAAACTAATTTTTTTTAAATGTTTAAATTAGTTTTGTTTAAATCGATATTAATAAATGACTCATATTTCTTTAATTGTTATCAATGTAATTGCATAATTATTGTACGTTTACATGGTACCGTTCTGCAATCTAAAACGTTTTATGTGTTCCGAGAAAGCCGTTTTTGCTATATATACACGAACGCTTTGTAAAGAAGTTACAATTGTATACAAAACCTGCGTATAATGTATACATAATTTTTCGAATGAAGTTGCGATGTACTTCACATTATAGACTAGTTCGTCAACTAAGCGTTGAGAAGATGAAAAAAATAATAACGTATGTCTAAGTAACATATATCTGCTTATTATTATGCAATTACAATGTTTCGTGGCCCCGAGTATAAATAAGGAAAATACTATTAATTGTTATGGTACTATGAAATTATGACAAAAAATTTAAATATTAACAATTTAAATGAAAAAACAACTTACATTTTTATTTTCACAGAAAAAAAGGTCGAATTTTACTTATTTTTTGACTATTTAGAATATATTATGTAATAAACGAAAAATCTATCTAGTGCCAGCTTATTATAAAATGTTAATAATAACTTTTGCATTTTAAAAGAATTAATATCGTCCGGATATATAAATTTAACAATTTATATTAATCAAAATCTACATTTGCTTTTATTTCTTAAAAAAAATTACAAGATACATTTGCTTTAAAAGTACAAAGCATTTTATTACAATAAATATAATAAGAAGATTAAGTTTATCATAGTTACATTATTATTATAAATATAATAAAAAGGTTTAACTTTAATACAAAAATAATAATTCACAATTGAGGTTAGAACAACTTTTTATAACAAACAATTATTTTTGTAATTCATTCTTATTCTAATTTAAAATAATTTATTTTAAGTCCAAAAAACCAATGAAAATATAATTAAAGGTAATATTTATTTTTTATGGCTTTTAATGCTTAAAATATATCACATAAATATGTTTAATAATCTTCCTCATCATATCCATAATATTCTTCACTATCTTCCCGATGTTGTTTCAACAATTGTAGAACACCCATTTCTGGTTCACCTTGTTGCATGTCATCTTCGTAATCTTCATCGCATTCTTCTTCTGGAACTAAAACAATTATATTTTTAAATATTTATTATCGAGTGAATTTATTTTTTTATTTTTTACCTTCTTCTTGAGTTATTGCTTCTGGTTCTGGATCTGTTTTAGAAACAACTGGTGAACCAGTTTCAATTTTCTCGAATTTAGATTTTATTTGTGAACCTTCGTTTGTTTTCATTCTATAACATATATATAAAACATATGAAAATTATTGTAAATATTGTTCTTAACTCTCTGTTATTTAAAATTATTTATTAATAAGACGTTTCAATTAAAATTTCATTTTAAAAAAATGTAAATATTAATTAATTTTTAGTTTACATTCATTAAAAAAATCAGGTGCGAAACCATGTTTTTTTATATATTTTTAAATATTTAGTGAAAATAATTGGGTACAACAGAAATATGAACTTTAAAATTAAGTTAACAAATATACTTAACGATTATCTTATGAATCAATTTTAAAAGAAATATTACATCATACATCATAATCTGGAATTCACTTTCATAATATATAATATATTTTTTAAATAACCAAGTTATATAATAAATTAATTATTAGTTATACCTAATAAATTAATTTATACATTAAAACATCAGTCATTTTGATTATATTTTTATGAAATTAAATATTACAAATAATCAATATTAAACTACAAGTTACTCTAAATATAAAATATATACTGGTGCCCCAAATTGATTGGGATTTTATTGAGATTGGAAACTCTAGAATGGACAATTAAAATTCCAAACAATTTAAAAGTTATCCAAAAAAGATAAAATTCGTAATTTTGAAAAGGCAAATTCATCTATAATTATAATAGATATAAATAAATGTTTCAAATAAAACATGATCTAATGAGAAAAATCTTAAAATGGTGTCAAAAATAAAAATCAAAATGGCGGTTTCCAATTTAGTTATGGTATATTTTTTTAACGATTATTTCAAAAAAAATTTATTATAGATATGAATTATTTAAATTTTAAAGCAAATCAAGAAAGTTAGAAAAAAAATGCAGATAAATTTTATTTTGAAAATAAATAACAAGAAAACAAAACAACTAAAAACTAAAACAATAAATTATAACAAATATTCAATATTTTATAGAAATTAGATCCCAATCTTGACTCAATCAATTTGAAACAGTCTGTATATAAATTTATTAAAATATATTGAAAAATAACAATATACATTTTACTAGGTGGATTGGATTCTTCTGATTCCTGTGATAAAACTTCTTTTTTCGTAACTGATTTTGAATTTAAACTCTTAAGTACATCGTAATTAATTTTATTTGATATTCGCTTTTCTTGAAGCATTTTTTCTATTGCTTCACCAGCCGAATTTGAAGGACCTATATTTAATTTTCGTTTTGTTGTTTTACGTTTCTTTTTTTCTGGTTTACCTTCTTCTTTTTCTTTCGCTAAACGTTCAGCTTTTTCTAAAATAATAAATAATGAATTAATAAATTTATTTATTAAGAAAAATTTCTATTTGTTTTAATTAACCTTTTTGTTCTTGTAAATAAGTTGCGTTAATTTTATTCCAAAGTCCATCTTTGTATTTTGTTTCATCCTCCGTCATTATATACATATCGATTTCATCATCGTCTATTCCATCTAAACTCATTTCTTGAGTTTCTTGTATTGTATTATTCGAAGTACTTACTTTATCTTCTAAAGAATTTGCTAATCCCATACTTGCTATATTTGGTCCTAAAGTATAAAAATAAATAGAAATATTCTTTAAAAAGACATTTATATTAAATTTACCTAATTCTACAATAGTTTCTTTACAATTATTATCTGAAAGACCATTTTCTTCCGTAAGAATTTCTTGAATTGCTCCTAATGTTGATTCTTTTATAAAAGCATCTGTATCTCTAGATTCTATATCTATATCACCTAATATATAACAATTTATTTAAATTATTGCAATTATTTGCAATTTATTATTAAATACTACCTATAGTTTTCCGTCGTCTTGGTTTTTTACTATCTCTTTCTAATTGTTTTTCAATTTCCATTTGAAGTTCTGTTATTTGATCTGCTTCTTCTTCCATTAACTATAAAATTAATATCCAAATACAAAAATAATTTTATTTGTTTATTAAAACCGGCAGACAAAAAATATTAACATAAAACAATAACATATTAGAATTTAAATAAGAATTTTTACCAAAAATGATATGAATATAATTATTTTTCTTTTATTAAATGTAAAAAACAAAAAAGTTACTATTATTAAAATATTTTAGAATGTATTATATCAAAATTCTTAGTTAAATATGTTAAGAATATGTTACTAAAATTTTAAAACAAAATATAAAGTACTTCAGATGTTATAATCTATGAACCTGACCCCCTAGCTAAAATTTAAACACTTTTTTTTTAACTATGTTTTTCAAATTGGTATGAGAGATAATTAAAATTTTATTAAACCTATTCTACTGAAATTTGTAACATATTTTAGAAGATTACTATAATTTGTCCTTAAAGTAGTATGTCAGTGAACCCACTTTTCTATAGAATTTGATATAATTTTGGGTAGATATTAAGAATAACCTTTCCGTTTAGAATTGCAAAAATCTATGAAAAAAATTTGTCAAAATTGAATGTATAAACTTTGAGCGCCTCAAAGTTGAACTTCGAGAATTTTTTTTGTCTTTACGGATAAATCATAATTGTTAGTAAATATTTCGTTTGTTTTATATAAAAATAGGGAGTGCGAGGACTCGCGATCCGTGATTTCCAGAAAACATCTTTAGAATTCCGCCATCTTTAATAATTTTGNTTAATAAGTTTCCTTGAATCTTGATGACAAATTAAATGGAATGCACATAAAAATTTAAATGATACATAAACAGAATAATAAATATATTTTTTCAAACAAAAAAAAAATAAATAAATAAATAATATCAATAAAAATAAATGAAACCTTTTGTAGACGTTCTTTATCTTTTCTTCTAGCCGCCTTAAAAGATGGCGGGTCTTGCTCTTCTTCCAAATCAACAGTCATGAACTCTTCAAGGGTAAGAGCACTTGTCGGCGTATCACCAAATTCTATCAACCTAAACGTGTACGAAATCAAAGCAACGAAAGAAATAAGTAAAGATAGAAAGTATTTACATAAATCAAAAACGTCTGATCACCTTTTTCTCAAAGTAGATTCGTGTACTTTGACAATTTTTACAATATCACTTGGAGATCTGTTGAATTCATGTAATCTAGCAGCGATTAATAAAGCTAAAAACAATTTTAAAGTTACTATTATGTACTTTTGTTTTGAATTATACCTATAAATAATAAAATAATAATTTTCTTTTTTATTTAACACATTAACTTACTCTTACTAGAACAAAATAAACACTACTTTATTAAACATAATTAAGTAAAATGTTAATATTTTAAATTTAAATTCGAATTTAGAAGATATTATTTCTAAATACAAAAAATAAGTAACAATCAAAATTTAAAAAAAAAGAACTCATATTAATTAAAAAGATAATAATTTAATAACAGTTATTATTTCTCATATATGAATACATCGGTACCCCTGGTAAAATAGCGATAATTTTATGAATTAATTATTTTAAATTTATTTAAATTATAATAAAATAGTTATTTGTGTATTAAGAGCGTAAAGTGGGACATTGTCGATTGAGAGATTGTTGCTGCATTCCTAAGTCGCGCGGCATTTTCTCGAAATGACTTTAAGAGATATTTGAAATTTGTTTTTGTTGTTACTGTGACGTCACACTATTGCTATCTTTGCACACTATAGAGTGTGGTGCAGAGTGAGATAGGAATATTGGTTTCGCCGTGACATTATATTGATATTATATATCAATTGTAGTTAAACTGAACACAATTGATTTTTTAATATCTTTTTTTTTTATAAATTAAACGAACTTTATTTTAAAATAATAAAAAAAATCATTTGTCGTTATTTTCTATTCTTACTGAGCTATTCAATCTAATCTAAGCATTTTTAATTTCGTTTTTGTAAATGAATGCCCTATTTTATTTCTATACTCCTTAGCAGGGCATATTTTGTTTGGTTATGTAATATACTAACAGAGCAATTATATGTCAGATTGACTTGTGAAGGTAATAAATGTGTAGGTAACGACAGTGGTATTAATTTTTGACTAAACATTTCCATTAAGAATGTAAACAAGTAACATTTTATAAAAATTTGGACAGCGAGCGTTTTTTCTACTTTGTCGCTCTAGAACGTACCATTTGCGCACACAAAAGAGGGCGCAAAACGCCTACTTTGTATAGCGACTGTAGAAAAAAATAGTTTTATTGAGCTAATATGTGTATTAATATGCAGAGAATACATACGGTAACTGCTATCTGTCAATGTTAAATTACCAAAAACAAAAGCTACTTAACAATTGAATGTGCAAATTTTATGCATACTTTATAACAATTGAAAATTTTAAATATTTGTTTATTTTTAGATTATTAAGACTAAATATAAAAACTTAAATAACTTAACTGATAAATATATAAAATAATTTATATATTTTATTAAGTTATCTTTTATTTTAACCTGTACATACAAAACAAAATCGAAAATAAAAATAAAATAGTACACAAGCCTGATTTGCGCAGTTACGCTACAAATAATCATTCAAAAATATTCTAGAACAGATATTTCTCAATTGAAAAGACCTTACAAGAAAGTAAAAAACAAAATGAAAATAATTATGTAATCAAATACTATCCCTACCGGATCTAATAACCTTAATAGACGTACAAAGTTCAATGGCAAATATTTTGTTTATTGACTCTATTGTAAAATTTTATTTGGTAATAATAAACAAAAGAAATAAATTTTTGATTTTTCTTTTATTAGAAACAAATTAATTTGTTATTTAGCAATACATACGTTATTTAACGGATATTTTCATTCATATTAACGGACAGTTAAAAACATATTAAAATATGTCGTTAAAATATAATAATATTAAAATTGGGAAATTGTATTGTACAGTCTTTGGACAAGTTAATAGGATTATTATAATAATAAATTAAAAACCAATTTATAACAAAAATGAAAGTCATAAAATTATTTTGATAATTTAATATCAATATTAAATAAATTATGTATTTAATAAAACCAAAATTGAAGCTTGCTATATAATCATAAATGCGAGAATGATTCGTGAAGTTATTAAAATATATAATAATTTAAGAACTTTAAACGAGATTAAAAACGGATTTACACAAATCCTGGGTTTTGTTTTATGACATATTTATCATAACTACTGTTATAATACGTTAGTTTTATGTATTTTGCCAGTTAAAACAAGTTGTTACATGTCAAAACGTAAATAATATATCAGAATTGTGAACAGTTTTTTATTTATTTATTTATGTAAAATTTGGTTAACCTAGAAATAACATAGTTTACGATTATTGGACATTTTAACCAATAAACTGTAAATAACAAATAAATTAATTGAAATATAACTTATATTACTATGACATCATATTTATATTGAACAATAATTTATAATTTATTGTAAATTTATATTATTACAAAAGCCGTAGTTGCAACATAATATTCTTCATTTCATTAGTTTGAAATAATAATATGATGTATGTTACTTCTTAATATGGAAGTTTATGTGCAATTAAAAATTTTATATGGCTTTTAAATTGAATATTATAAGATAAGAAATATTTTAATTTATTCTGAATATTAAAAAAAGTTAATTGATTAAATAAAATAGGTTATAATATATTTTTCGGTGAAAGTCAAGTCAAAAATAACAGTAATAAATAAAAAAGAAACAGTTATCTTATTGGTTATAAAAAATTAGAAACGTAACCTGCTATACAATTCCATTTTGAAACGATAAAAGATGCCCCAAATATAAGAAATAAACAACCGTTACTTTAAGTCTAATGAACATAACTTAAGATATTTGTTTATAGAACACATGCAGTAATTATTTTACGAAATTTAATGTAAAATTGCAAAAGACTATTTTACAGTTATATTTAATTCATTAAGCATAGATTTTGATCTAATAACAGTAATATGTAAGTATAATAAAGAAATAAGAAAGTATTTTAGTAGCATAATTATATAATTAAGGATTGTTCCTAACTATTTAAATGATAAGTGAAAAGAAAGATGGTTTTTTGAGTCTAATGAATTTTTAAATGATGTTTAAAAATACATTTAACTTCTTATATTAATATGTATACCAGTGGCTACTTTTTTTTGATATATAAGAATTTTTTTCCAATAGTTAAATGTTAGAACAATATTTAAGTACAAAAATTGTTTAGAATTAAAATGTGCATCGAATGAAGTCCTTTTTCATGATATATAATGATCATGTCATGAGATACAAATAAATTATGGTTTCTATCTTTAAGCAGTTTACAGAGTGTCATGCAAAATAAAACAAGTAACTTCTTAACACTTTGTGTTCTTTTAATTGTTATTTTAATGTAAGATAGATTAAAATAAGGCTTACTTTAAAATAAAATAAATTCGGTTTGAAAAATTAGGCAGATCCTAAAAATATTTATTTTGAAATGTAACTTAAAAATAAGAATTAATTTTTATACAAATAAAGAAAACTAAAATTAATAAATTCATCGATATTTTATTTTATTAAATTTTAAATATCGAAACAAAATTACAGAGAAATTTATAAATACAAGAACTGAGACAATGTCACTTTAATAAACGTTATTTGTTTTATTTTACATGACACTCTGTAAACTACTTAAGAATGGAAATTTTATTTTCCGATACAGTTGCAAAATATATAGATACTAGGGATATTACAAAGCTTAGATTCCGATTCCGATATGTCGGAACATCCGATTGTTATTACACCTCTGGTTCCGACTTCGGTTCCGAAACTTTTAAATCGGATGCTTAATCTATGACACTTTAAAAAATAGATTAAACGAAGATAAAGCTGTGAAGTTTTTGTTTATTAAATATAATATTCCACCTTTAAAGTCAATTCATTTGATTTATTGAAAATATGTTAATTTTGATTTTCATCGCCTGTGTAGATTTTATATTTTCTAAATAAAATTAAAGAGTTTAACTGAATATTGTTTTTATTTACCCTTAAAACATATCTCTTCTGCCACCACCTGTGACACCGCCCCCGACTCCGACTCCGGTTCCGATAAACCAAATTAAAAAACTCCGACTTCGGCTTCGGTTCCGATAAAATCACCTCCGTTACATCTCTAATAGATACCCACATTCTAATATGGCGTATCGCACAAAATTTGAGAAATAGACAATTTTTTTGAAAAATGAAATGATAATAATGTTTTGCAACCTATGTTTTAAAGTCTTAGCAATGAAATTGTTTATTTATTACTTTAAAACAAATATTCTAATTTATAGTACCTCACATCCATAGCCAGTAATATGTCTGGCACATTTAAATCTGTGCATAGTTTTAAATTAAATTAAAGAAAGTACTTATAAAATGAGCAAGAAAATAATTACAATTTTTTTTTGCTTGTATTTGTATATTTAATCATTGCAGACTTACTAAAAATGTCTGTATTTTATTCGAAATATAAAAATAAATTTATAAATCATATTCACAAAAACAAGTCTCGATTCTAATAAAGAGAATGTATCTTAAGTTAAAAAAAGTTAACAGTACTCAAAATAATCAAAAAAAGTTCCAGACAATATAAGAGATAATTAAAAAAAAAATTAACTAAAATAAGTCTTAGAAAATATGCAACTAATAAAATATTCTATAGCTATAAATATATTTTAATCATCTGTGGGTTT
>CM008235.1:6509091-6526542 GCA_002278615.1 Pogonus chalceus
TTATATAAATGTATAAATAAATATTATTTTAAATGAAGCATAAGTGAAATTTCTTTAAAATAACACTTAAATAAAAGTCATTTATATTAGTAAGTTAACAAAGAATTTAGAAAAACCGAAAATACTTTAAATTTTAGAATAATAACGTTTGAGATAAAACAAATTCAATTTATAATTTGTCAAAGACATACAAAAGATTAGTTTTAAAACCTCGTAGCAAAATAAATTTAAAATAGGTATTGCATATCAAACAGCCTTTAGTTTAGAATGCTTAACACAGTTTAGTAAAAATAGGAATTTTATACACAATGGACTCTTGAGAAAATTAAAAAACATTGCAGACCAGGGTTATATAAAAAACCTTGTAAATCTTGCAAAATTTATAAGAAAAAAATCTCAATACAAGTAGCATATTGTGTTGTTATATTTCAGGAAGCAATTTATAATAATTATGTAATAAATTTTAATTTAGTTCGCCGTTTAAATATACCAATAAATAATGTTAAGACAACTGAATTTTTTTTTTTTTTAATTTTATACTAAAAAAAATAAACAAAACCAAATAATGAATGCAAGAAAAAAACTATAAATTTTGCACTATTAATGTAAGAACAAATATTTAAATACAAAAGTTAAATTAAAAAGTGTATTCAATGAGTCCCTTTTGTATTATATACGGCAATCCTAAAATTTCCATCTTTAAGCAGTTTATATAGTGCCGTGCAAAATAAAACAATTTAATAAAATAACAATGAAAACGTTAATTTGAGTCTTCTATATTTGTATAAAAATTAATAATAGTGTTTAACATTTATATGCATCTGTCTTATTTTTCATACCAAAATCATTTTATTTTGAAGTAAGTCATCATTATTTTAGTCTTCCTTACATTAAAATAACAAAAAACACAAAATTTTGCTTTATTATGAATGGCAATCTCTAGACTGCTTAAAGATGGAAATTTTAAGTTACCTGAATCTTGTGATAGAATGGTCATATATCAATAAAAAAATCATTGTATGCACCTTTTAATTCTGAACCACTTTTTATTAAAATATTTGTCCTAACATTAATATGGAAAAATTTATGGCGAAATAAAAATTTTGTCATTGAATATTTTATATAAAAAAGTAGGCACCCGGTATATTGTTTAAAATATCCTTTTACATCATATGCATGTTCTTAATTGTTGCTAATATTCTTTGAAGATTTTCGTTATATTTATATAAGTTTTTAAATCAAAATTTTATTTGGCCAGTCTTATTAGTTGTATTTAAAATTTAAGATTTTAAATATGTATATTAAATAAATATAATATTTTGCGAACTTTATGAACATAAATAATAATTGAAATGTAATCTGAACTTACCAGCTCCACATAATCCAGAAGGTCGTCTTCCAGAATGTATTGAATCACGTTTCATTCTTTGTACTAAACGTAGGGCAGTAGTTGAGACTTGTTGCGTTTTATCACCGAATTCCAAGCGACCAGCAAAACGAAGTATGTACAAACATGGATCTGCAATTAAAATATTGTTAAAGCATTTATTATAATCAAAATGATATAAGTACTGCTTTAATGATTTATTAATTTTTTATCTTAATTGAAAGTAATACGGATTAATTTAAACTTTTATAAGTATTATTGACGTCTTAGAATTTTTTATATATTTTTATAGAAATAAATAATGGATACGTCTTATTATAATTATTGTATTAAGGGGGGATTCCACCCTGAAAGTTTTATAAAATTGATTTTTACTTTTATGCATAAATCTATTCCTTATACTGTCTAAAATGGCCCTCCAAAAGGGTTTATTGATATTCGAAGTCATTGCAGATACAAGAAGAATTATGTTGGCCGAACAATAAGTTAACTACAGTACCGAAAACTTTTTTCAATTTTTTTTTTTTCAAAAAATCCTATGCTTTACGATAGCCAATCTAATATAGTTTAAGGAAATCTAAACGATTTTGTTCTACCTTCTTTAAAGACTGATCACGACTGGCACCCATTGAAGTGCCTTTTTTCGAAGGTGTCTGACGCCGAAGGCTACCACAGACCCAAATATTAATATTTTTACTTCAAATATTTTTACTTCAAATATTTAAATACTTCCAATAAAACAGATAGTTTAATTTCAATTAATTTAACTCATTGGTTGTGACATGCAATATTTTTACAAACTATTATACAATAATGATCTAATTAGAGTGTATATTAACCAGTTTTTGTACATTAATACACAAATATAATATAATTAAATTGCAATTGCCCTATAAAACCACCATATTTCGATAAAATATTAATTCTAATCATTATAAATACATTTATTTATTCTTGAAGAAATAATCCATGAAACTTATTCAATAGTATAATAAATGAAAAAATAAATGACACGCGATATTTTCCAAAAATTGCGTAAGAATAAATACATCTTAAGGCTATAATTAATCTTTGAAAATGACAGACTACGGAACTTTTAAATACCATCGGATGCATCAAGATGCAACAAGTTATTTTGTCTCATTTTGAAATGCAGTTGTTAAAAACATAATACATAATGACATTTACAATCTTGTATACATTAAATTGCATTTAACACACGTTTACTGTATTGTTTATTTAATGTCAAAACATTTATAAATTTAATGTGTGGTTACTGAAGTCTATAATAAGAACATGTGTCATGAAGTTAAATCATTTCAATTATAAGGTATTAAAATAAAATAAAAAGTTTATTATATATAATTTTAAATATGGTTACATATATGTATTTTAAGTACTACTATTATTTTAATGTTAAATACATATAAAACAGTTTTATTCTAAATTGTCAAAATTGCAATAATTGCAACATCTAAAATTAGTTTTTGTTTTTAAACAGATAATTTAAAATGTTTCAAGATAAAATATACGAAAATATCTAGGATTATATAGAAATAAATAAAATTATTACTTAAAAATTTTCAAATTATATACGCAAGATAATCTAATAACTTATAATTAACAAGTTAAAACGTAAAGATAATTGGCACCACTGTCAAAGTTTCATGTTTAAAGTTGATTATTATTATTTAAATAAAATCAAGGGACAATTAACTACTTATAGAAACTTCGAAATAAATTTTCAATAAAATACAAATCATATTTAAAATAAACTATTATAAAAAAAATTAAGCTCGCGGTTTTTGGAGTTAAGGAGGCATTTATTTATTAAAAATCGATGTTTTTCTTGTATTTTTCAATTCCCTATATTGTCTGAATTATCCCTACAAACCGGTTTGCTTGAGCTCGATGCCTTTCTGCACTTATTTCGTGTTTGAGCGTCACGATCTCGCGACTGATGTTAAACTTTCGTCAAACTTCAAACGCGTTTTTCTCGAAATGATATTTTTCGAACTGGGCGGAAGCAGAATTCAAAAACTACTGAACCGATTTTAATCTGAGTTGTTTTATTTTAAAGGAGACAAAATTTATTTGAGCTTATGCTAGAATCAGCCATTTCTATGATTATTAAAAAACAAAATTCGGGCACTTGAAAGTAAAAAAAAAGTAGTTAAAAATCGAATACTTTTTCAAGTGGCTGCCATTTTGTGAATTTTCAACAATTTGATCTCAAAGTAGCACAAGCTCTAGAGAGCTTTATGAAAATTATAGTTTTCTTAGCCGATTTTGTAACAGATGACCGTGTACATATGTCCGGCCTGCAACGCTCGAACGTCCACCCATTTAGAGGACGCTACAGATTTGATAGAGACTTGAAAAAATTCAGAAAAATACCCAAAACGTCATTAAATAAGATGCTGAAAATCCGAAGTTTATACCTTTAAAATATTCCTGAAAAAATTCCCAAAAAACACATATTTTCAGGCTAATAAGTGAATATCCCCTTAAAGTAGACCTTATTATGGAATCAGATTATTCCTCAAGGTCTTTCATTCGAAGAAGTAGTATACCTCCTCCTTTTCCTACGTTCCTAACTATTAACCTCAAAGAAAAAGTTTTTTACCACAAAAAATCCATAAAAAAGTAATAGGGCGAGCGAACGCATTAACTAGATTTATATGCATTTCAATTGGAAAAATTGTTTCGATTTGCAAACGAATTAAGTTGTTAACTTGAGGTACAATACAATAATTTAATTTTTAAGACTAAATTAATAAACTATAAAATATAGTAGGCCAAAAACAAAACAAAAATTCATAACATCTAAATAAATTCAAAATTCGCAAGTAATATTGATGTAATAAATATTTTTAAATACAATACCAAGAAATACAATAACTCGTTTGAAAAAGATAAAGTGTGTCGAAGTACTATATAAAAGTTAAGTACGTTGAGAAAGCACTTCTGATGAAGGTATGACAAATAATTATAATTGTTATCTGAAAATCATTTAACTGACATACATATTCTGCTTGGGTTCAAGTTCGGCAAGAGAAAGTGAGTGTAATGTGTTGATTATTTATTCGATGCTCATTTTTATTCGCTTTCCTTTTTTATATAGTGGACATGAATTTTAAAATATATCCCCAAATATAAAACGAAAGTGTTTTATAGCATTTATTATAATAAATCAGCAATTTCTAAAATATGTTAGAAAAGAAATATTTGCATTGTCTTATTAAACAATTAAATATTTAATGAGAAATACTAAAACAAATTTAACATACTCAGTTGTTTAGATATATTTAATAAAATTTATTAAAAGCGTGTTTAAACAATTACAAAAATAATACAAAACAATTTTCAACAAGAGCCTAATAAATTTTTAATAACACGTTATGAGTAATAAATAAATAAAATGCTCTTAAAGAGCGTGCAATGATTGCAAATATACTTGCGGCATAGCAAGGCCATTTTAGCACTTAATGCTCATATATAACATACATAAACATCTCGACAATCATCAGAAAAAGTTGTCTGTAATTTCGAAACTCAAAAACCAAATAAAATTTAGCATAAATGAAAAATTCATGTGCCGAAAGTAAAAGTCACGCAAAGATGAAAGAAATAAAGAAGAGAGAATAAACCTTGCGGCTAAAGTAGATGATTGCGCAAAAGTAAATATTCAAATAACGTATCGGTTTTTTATTGCAGTTATTATTATTTTTTTTTTTTTTTCTCATATATATGTATATGCGATAAAAATTATTGATGGTTTCATTAAACAAAATTACAAAAGATAAACATATTATTTTTGCATTTCTATTAATTTTTATGTCTAATAATAAATATTTTGTAATTTCGCGAAATAGTATATATATATATATATATATNTATTTATTAAGGACCTTTTATATTTCAATAAAAAATTGTCAAATTCAATTAAAAATCTATAAAAATAGCTGTTTGGAATTTAATTTTTTTTTTTTCAGCTAAAATTGACTATTATTTAGGAACTTTTTACTAGAGTAGAAATAGATTGATTATTTAATGAAGCAAGTATTTCCAAACTTTCACCCTAATAGTGGATTTTTTCTGGAGATTTTCGCATATATTTAAAATGTTGAAAATCGGTAAAAATACCTAGACAATAGTTCAATAATTTTTGCCAAAAATGACTAGTTGCTTAGATAATCGATTTGGAACACTACGATATAATCATTTCCAAAGTTTCAAGTTAATAGCGTAATTATTTCGCGAGATTTTTACAAAAAATTAAAATGTGAAAATCGGTAAAAATAGCTAGACTATAGTCGTCGCCACGGATCAATGTAATTACATATATACATAATAAGCAGATATTTTACTTTGACATACGTTATTACCTTTTATTAATCTCCTTAACACTTACAATTAGTTGATATACTTTTCTATAATGTGAAGTACGTCGCAACTTTATTCAAAAAATTATTTATGCAGTATAAGCAGGTTTTATTTACATTCCATAAAAGCAACGGCTTTTTCGGAACACATACAATGTTTCAGTTCGCAGAGCGGTATCATGTAAACGTACAATGATTACGCAATTACATTGTTTCGTGGCGACGACTATATATAGTCTTCTGCCAAAAATGACCAGTTTTTTAGATATTATTTTTATGGCATAAATCGATTAGGAACATTATCGAACGTGTATTTCCAAAGTTTCATCTGGATAGCGCAATTATTTATCTAAATTTTTGCAAAGAAAACTGATATGTTAAATATACAGTTAGAACGTTATCCTAGACAGTCACTAGTAAATGTATACATTAACTAAATAATTCAGACAAAGTGTACACAAATTGAATATTAATGCAATGCCATGTATTAAAATTGGTTTAAAAGAAACTGCTTATTTTTGCAAAAGTAAATTTAAAAAATATTATATTTTCATATATTTATGAATCTACAGACCATAGAAATCGTGATAAAAAGATAAGTTTACATTAACTAGTCGATGTATACATTAAATTTAAATATTTTAGGTTTCTTAGATATTGTCCATATATAATTTGATTTATAAATAACATGTAAATCTAATAAGTAATAAATCAAATTATTGTAATTTCACTACAATGAAGCTTAAGATGTTAAGATTAAGTTACAAAGCAAGACAAACATATTTATGAGTAGTGCCGTAAGCTAAAATTAATCAAGAATAAATGAAATGAAGAAATACGAAAACTGATATAGATTTTAAAAAAAGCAAAGTAATAGAAGTTGCCCTACATTGATATTGTTACAATAATTGAATGCATTTTAAGAGAAAGATAACTTTTGAATTAAATTAAATGATTTTACAGATTCTTCGTACAAAAGAAATGTTTCGAATGAAGTATTTTGTTATTGATTATATTTTATAAACAGATTTCGTTAATATATTTATCATTTCGTATGTATGTAATTCAAGGATTATATCTACCTAATATATTTTTTAATAAGTGAATGCATTTCCTGTACCATTTGGATAATTAATTCAACTAGAATTAGATTCTTTCTTCGATTATTTGACACACAAAGTTATAACTTTAAGGTTAGAAAACCTGTTTTATCTTGAACACTGATTAAATATAACAGTTAACGTTATTTAAATAATATATTTGATGATATGTAGAAATAACGTAGACACAAAAAAATGAGTCATATAAAACAACTTTCTCTTTGCCCGAAAACATCAAATTCAAGTTTAAATGCTTTTATTATCTTTACGGCGTAGCACACCTACAATTATTTTTATAAACAATATTTCAATATATATAAATAATATTGATTTAGTAAACAACTAAAATAATAACAGTTTATTTACCATAACTGTAAATAGGTCAAGATATATTTATTTTTAAACAATTCTATAGAAACAATGAAATTTATTATTCAATTAAATATATCCAATTAAATTAATACACATAATTTCTTCATTTCTATATAATTGTAATTGAAAACAATCGTAAATTATAAATAATTATTTTACTAATTTATCATCAATTGATAAAGATTGTAAATTACACATACATACAATAATGTTATGCTCTGCTAATCAACTTAGCAAACTACAATTCAGGGTATTATGCTAGCGACACATTAGTGTCTATTTGAATACAGTAGGTAATATTTTCAAATAAAATAATAAACATTGTTTTTCTATTATATTATATTTCTTAAGAAACGAGGCGTGACTTCGTTCGCATATTTGTAAAATTATTCAACAATTATTCGTGTTTAATTATTAATTGTTTATACATATTATTAACGCTCTTTAATTAAATTATATTGATTATATCTAAAATTAAGTAGTGATCTATTTTATTTTAAATACCGCGGCAGTGTTGTAATTCTCTACAATTAAAATATTTATATTAATAATATATAAGAATCGAGCAATTTTTTATATTATAGAATTTTAAGAGGATATATCCTTTAAAACGTTGCATTTTAATCGAATTTTATAATTTTTTGTTTCTGAATGGACGTTTTAACTAATATGTTTGAATTCTTAAATATTGTTTATATGATATTTTACTTTTTTACAATAAATTTTTTTATAACAGGTCGCGAGTTTTTAATTAGTAAGAGCTCTAGCACTCGTGGATTTCACATAGCAAACGAAATATTTTTTTACTATTACTCACAGTCATAATTTGTTCGTAAATCAAAAATATTGAGAAGAAAAATACCAGAAGTTCAACATGAGTCGCTCAAAGTTTATACTTTCAACTTTTTTTCATTGTTTTTTGTTTTAAAAATATATATTTTTCTTTAAATTTTTGTGGATTAAGGACAAATTATAGTAGTTTTTCAAATGTGTAAAATTTCAGCGATATCAGTCAAAATAATTTTGAATTATCGCTCACGCCAATTTGAAAAACATAGTTTTGGGAAAAATGCGTTTAAAGTTTAGGTAGTGCTCAAACATCAAGTGTATAGGTGTCAGGTTCAATGGCGAATCTTTTTGAAAAATGGGTCAAATTTTGTTCCATTATTTTTTTAAGTAACTTTGAAGGAGGGGAAGGGATGTTAAAAAAAGTTTATTATCTCTTTTATGATATAAAATACGTTTGTAAAAATCAACGTGTGGGTCATTTAAAAAGCCTTCGTTGGTCAGTGTTCGACCCGCGGATCATAAGCTCGCCATCACTGAGCCAGAAGAAGTACTTTGAATTTTGTTTTAAAATTTTGGTAACACATGCTTAACATGTTAACTAATATTGTATGTTGGATAGTTCTGAAGCTATAATTTTTTTTTTTTTTATAGTTCTTAAAGCTCAAAAAACAGCGATATTCGGAATTTTCTGAAAGTTTTAAATAACAATCGAATCATTTGGAGTTTTTTACTATATTATTGCATGTATTTTAATTATTATTAAAAAAAATTTTGAAGTAAAAATATTAACATTTGGAGCCATGGTAACCTTCGGCGTCACACACCTTCAAAAAAGGCACTTCTGTGGGTGCCAGTTGCCATCAGTCTTTAAACAAAGTAAAACAAAATCGTTTAGATTTCCTTAAACTATATTAGACTGGCTAAATTCAAAAAATTGCAAAAATGGCAGCAGTTTAAAAAAAATATATTTAAAAAATCCTACGTTGCACGATAGAAAAAACAGTTTTACCCATTAACGATAAAAATTAAAGTGATTTCATTGAATGGTTCCCAAGAAAAAGTGGCATCCAGTTTGAAAGCTGTGGTTTTGAGAAAAACGCGTTAAAGTTTTCGGTACTTCAGTCAAATCTGTCTAAAGGTGCTCTGTCGGGGCAGGACCGTTGTCTAAAGGTGTTCTCCCCACCATATATTTAAAAAAAATCCCTTTAAGCGCTCGGGTGCGCACGGAAACGGCAGGATTGAAGGGGAAACTAAACTCTGAATTGTAATTTGTCGCTCGTGAATGCGAGTGAGGGAATATTCAAGCACCTTCACGTAATGTATCCTGTAACACTAACACAGCGTGCACTTTTACGCAGAGCACCTTTAGAAAGAGTCGACTGTATAGATAACGTATTGTACGGCCTCCACACTTCTTCTTGTATCTTTGCAATGACTTCGAATATCAATAAACCCTTTTAAAGAATAAGGAATAGATTTATGCAACAAAAGAAAAACATCTTTTGATATCTTCAGGGTGCCCCCCCTTGAGGTATTTGCCCGCTTAATAACAAAAATAAAAACAATCAAAAATATAATTAAATTTTTCATTTGTATCAAATAAACTTTTTTTTTGTTAGTATTAATGACGTCACAAATGCTAGTTCACTAAAATTAGTGCAAAACATTTAAAAGTAAATTATTCTTTTTATATACATATACGATATGTCATATTTAAGAAGTAATTACAAATAATAAAAAGATACTGTATAGAGTTAAGAAATAATCTAGCTAAGTACTATTTAATTAAATAAAATAGAAAAAATTACATTATTTATAAACAGTTTTAAATACAATTAGAAAAAATAGAATATAATAGTATAAATACAAAAAGTATTAATTTTTTATGTAATTATTACAAAAAAAAAATGGTTTAACAATAGCTTCTGAAAGTCAC
The DNA here is from genome assembly GCA_002278615.1 of Pogonus chalceus. Taxonomy (NCBI): domain Eukaryota; kingdom Metazoa; phylum Arthropoda; class Insecta; order Coleoptera; family Carabidae; genus Pogonus; species Pogonus chalceus. The sequence goes on from CM008235.1 coordinate 6,519,061, forward strand.
CGAATGAATAATGTATTTAGATTTTTTTGCAATACTATGCAAATATATCTATATGCAGTTCCGTTACCAATACGCAAAAATAAACTACTTGAGAAATGATGACATTCTTATTATGAATATTTATAAGAAAAAATTCATTGAAAGAATATAAATATCGTCTTTAATTATAAATTATGGTAATTAAATATAATAATATCAACAATAATTAGATTTATAGTTTTTTATATAAAGTATAATAATTACAAGTATTGTTTTAAGTAGATACTTTCAAGATATCAAGGAAAAAGTGTTTCCTGAAAAGTGATAAATTAAAAATAAAATAAGTAATAGTTATCAGAACAAATAAAAAAAAACCAATGTCACTGCATTTAATTTATTATGCAAATATACTAATCATACATTAAATAATTTATAAAATTCCGTTATTATAATTAATATTTATAAGTAGCAAAATAAAAATTGCATTTCACCTTTTAGTTTATAAAAGAAATCGAACAGAAAAACAGATAAATCGCAATTACTTTATTTTAATATCGTTTCATTTTTAATTGTACATAGATAGATAGGTGCACATATGTTTATAAAAAGGTCACACAAATATGTAAATTGAATAACAAAAAAAATTACAAGGTTGGTACCTTTCCATTGACCCCTTACAATTTTATTATGGATTGTATGTTACGGCGTCTAATATATCCGCAATAATAAATAAATCATTTACTATTTATAAAGTATAATTGTATGACACTATATAAAAGTATTTTCGACAAATTTTATTTCTTCATTTGTTCAAGGTTTATCTTTGCGAAGTAGGTTTTGGAAGAAATTGCAATTTATTGTTTTAAATTTAAACGAAAAATTGTTATAAAAATTAATACATTTCTTACTTGTAATATCCTGTTTGTTTTATTTAATGGTTAGATAAAATGTGTTGACACTCCTTTAAACATTTTAAATAATTAAATAAATCTCTCAGTTTATGTCAAAATATATGTTAAATTATTTTATGATCATTTTTTATTGTATACTATTTATTATATTTCTTAAGATAGTGTAAAAACTTAAATGGGTGCAAAATAATTAAATATATATATGTACCGGGTGTCTACATTTTGTTTTGTTTTATTCGCTCTGTGCGTAGTCATGGTGGGGGAAGTCAAATTCGACACTAGCATACGTAGCGGATAATTTAGGCAATTTAGGACGGTGTCTTTATATCCTAGTAATCAAATACTCGTCAAAGTTTTAATTTTATCAAAATTTAAAAAATATGGGTAAAAATAGCCATCGAAATTGCTGCGCTGTAAGTTGTAAAAATACAAGCATTAAAAATCAATGTAAATTTTATAAATTTCCAACTGCTTAGTGGAAAATAAACCAAAAAAATAAATGGATAGCTGCAGTGAGACGTCAAAAGTAAACAGTGCCACAAACTTCAATATTTGACGTTTATTTATGTTCATGATAAAATATTACTTGTTATCTGACATATTTTAAAAAGATTTTGTGGCAATCTATTATAAAAAGAAATATTTGTAACATTTCTTAATTTTTAATGCAGTATTGGTGGATAATTTTTTACTTTGTTTATAAACNAACGCATTTGCACATGTCATGTGTTGTTTTGATTTATATGTCACATCGATGACATATCGCGCTGAGTTTTTAAATTAATTGTTCTCCAAATTACTTATTTGATAGAAAAAATATTATTAAATTTTAAATTACATTCAAAGAAGTAATGTAGGGTGTTGCATGAACTGATGCTTGACGTATAATTCGTGATTTTATTATATTATTTTCATATCTTTGACGATGTTCTTCACCATTTTTGACGTGATCTGCTAGATACAGATTTTTACCTTTGATCATTGTCTGAGGTTGAAATTTGATGGCATGACTAATTGATTGGAAACCTATCTTTATAGCTATGTCCATTTTTTACAATTTTTTTACAAACTGTCATTCAATTTTGAATTAAAAAGCTAAGTGACACCGTCCTTTAGTTCATATGTACTATGGCGCTGCAGTCACGCACACAGCGAATAGGAAATTCAATTGTTTAAATTTTCATTACACGCAGTAAGTAAGCAGAGTGGCATGCAAAATAAAACAAATAACTTCTTAACACTATATCAGATCCGTGGCGTGGGTAGTGCCAGCGGTGCCCCGGCACCAGGCACCGAATGATAAAGGCGTCGAAAGATAAAGGTGCAGAGAGACAATTTTTTTATCCTTTCGCATCGAGCGCCATAATATCACGCTACGGCTCTGCACTATATGTTCTTTTTATTGTTATTTTAATATGAGAAAAATTAAAATCATGGAGACTTACTTCGAATTAAAATAAATTGAGTATGAAAAATTAAGCAGATCCATATAAACATTAATTGTGAAGTGTAACTAAAAAATCATTAATTTTTAAATACAAATATAAAATTACAGAGAAATTCATAAATACAAGAACTGAGACAATGTCACTTAAATTAAATTTATTTGTTTTATTTTGCATGACATTCTGTAAACTGCTTAAAGATGAGAATTTTAATTTACCTGTATCTTGTAACAGGATCGTCGTATATCATATCAAAAAGGAGCTCCCTGGGTGCACGTTCTAATCGTATCTAACTTTTGTATTAAAATATTTGTCCTAACATTAATAGGCAAAATTTATGACAATGAAAATGCTACCACTGAATCTCCTATATAAAAAAATCGANTGTGACCCAGTTATTTTATTTGAAAAAAAAATATAATTTATTGATCATTTAATAAACCACTAATAAATAATGAAAAATGATGTTTGAAAACAGAAATATTCATTAATTATAAATAGATGAGTTAAAATTAATAATTACTGCTTTACTAGTTCATTAGAAAAGATTATTAATTATTACTTTACACATAAACTGCAGTAATTGCAATATAAAATTTTTCAGTCAAATTTATTCAATTTTGAAATATATTACAGTTACAAATAAATTTAACAGATGTTTTATTATTAAATATTAAAAAATTGTACAACATATATATTGTAAAAACTTAGATTTAAACCATCTGCCGAGGCTTTTTTGTTCGTAATACGTTTTGAGGTTAAGTAACATTGAAGTTAAATTTCAATAAAAATCTATTAAGTGAAGTGAAAAACCAATAAAAAATCTATGCTAAACATGTTTCATAGTAACCGGAAATTTAATAAAAGTTGTCAGACAGACATTTCAATACATGAGGTATTAATAATTTGCTAAACTGTGTCTTGGTACACCAGACACCTACCAGAAATACATGTTTTTAAGTGAAACAGTATGACAACACGTATTGACAAAAAATATTTCATAATCAATTTGCACTAAACATGCCGCTCCTAATCTTAGACAAAATAAATAATGTTGCAAATTATTTTGAAATAATAGATAAACAAAAATATGAATGCGTATAAATAGCATTTATATAAAAAAAAATATTGCTGACACAAAACTGTCTAAATATATACAATTAATAAGTAATTTCTTTAATTGTTGTTTAAAAGAAATACTTATATATTTCCAATTTTTATTATAGATATAATCTTATCAGATAAATTTAATGTTATTATTATTATAATTCAATTTATTTTATTTAGAATCAATAAATATAATTTTTACAATTATATAATCCAAATATATAAAAAAAAATTTTTTTAAATGTTGTATTGAAGTTTCTCGATAATATTGAATGAAATAGGGAGGTGCTGTACTTTCGCAGTGCTTTTACACGAATTGAATCTGTTTATATGTGATATTTTTGTACCCAAATTATTCGCTGGATAAATAGTACAAGGTAAATATTTTTAAAACTATATCATGTTTCAAATTATAGTAATAACTATTAATTTAAAAAAATAATAATAATAATTAGAGCATAGTTTGTATTTAAAATAATTTTCACTTAACTAATTAAATATAATTTCTTATGTGATCATTGAATGTTCTTGTAATTGTATTTCAATTGTTTAATTTACCCGAATAAACAAGTTTATTAACCTATACTTAAAAAAAATTAAAAATGCACGTTTAAAATGTTTTATAATAAAAAATTTAAAAAAAAAAGCTAATTTGGGCCTGAAAGGCACGTTTCAACTACAAAAAACCCAAAATTCTAACAATTTATTAAATATTAATACGATTATAAACAAAAAAATATCGTTACAATAAACAAAGGAAGTTAAATTTTATTCAATTAGTAGTGACGTCAATATGGCATTCAATGAAGTACTTGTTATTCACATACAAAATGAAATTATCAGCAAGAAATTCCATTTGTGCAGAATACAAGGATGAATGATAAACAAAAGAAAATAAATTTTCAACAATATAATCATATTGATTACGAAAAAAAATTAAACTGTGACGTAAATATGACGTCAAAATATTGTCTGCAGAAGCAGTTATTCCAGACAGCCGTAAATTGCAAATAATGCAGTTCGCATTGAACCAAGTTTATATAAAATGTTAAAAATAATGAAACATGAATTTTAAAATAAGAAAAGATTACGGAAATTCTTTCGACAACAATTTGTTTCAGTTCAAAAATAAATAAGTTACATCAAATATAAAAACAAAATAAAAATAAAATGATATGACGTTACTTCCTTCGATGTTAACTTTTTTAGTCAATTTTTATTGAAATATCTTAACAAAGACTTAAACCAGCAAAAAAACAAATAAGATTTTTAAAATTTAATTATAGTAAATATAAAATTTGGTTTTTGCATTTTTTTTTTTTTGCTAAATTCCTGGATTAATTATTAAAATAAAAGGTTCTTTTTTATTTAAATAGATAATGAAGCATATTATTTATAGATTTGTTTTATTTACGTATTTACCGCTTAAGTCACCTACCAAAATGTAAAAACCAAACATTTTTTTAAAATTATATTTCAAATTTTGAAATTATCATATTGATATCCATGTTCTAATATGGCGTAATCCACGAAATTTGAGAAATTTCATTTTATTCAATGCTAATGTTTTGCAGCTTATGTTAAAGCCTTAACGGTAATATTGTTTATATAAATACTTTATAGATTATATTAGCAAAACCAATATGGAAATTATTAAAAAAATTAACCTTAAATTAAAAAAGAAAGTTAATAATACCCAAAATAATCAAATCAAATTTAAAACAATATTCAAGATAATTAAAAAAATATATAATACCAAAATAAAGATATAAAAATGATAAACTGTGATGAAAACATAATTAAATAAAATCAATCTTTTTTTTAAAACACGTTTAATCTTTCGTTCTTCTTGTGATACCCCAAATTCTAATGGCAATATATCGTATCCCACTTAGACAGTAAGCGATCAATATATAGTAATCCATATAATAATTTTACAAATATTTAAATATTTTTTTTGCCTAAATTATTATTATTTATGCATTTTTATAAATTTAAAAAAGAAAACAATAATTTATTTTCAATAATTTCTGCTAGTGAGACGTTTTTTCTGCATCCAAATTTTTTTTCCAAATGTGGGATACGACATATTAGAACTTATGTATCGATAACTAAAAATTACAAATTTTTACTTAAAACTAGTTTATCTTTTAACTTCAGATATTTTAAAAACAAATAATCTAAATTGTTTTAATTCATTTAAAACTACCTAATTGTTAAAAATAAGAATTAGTTCATTGAATACATTCTGGCTTTGATAAAAACCATGAATTTAAACTTGGCAATGAAAAATTTTAAATTATCAATTTCTGTTTTACATTTTTTGCATGTTTTGACCATGATATCTTGTATTTTATTCTACTGAGAATTACAATTATTGCTTATTACAATTACCTACAAAAAAATAAAATACTATATCATGAGGTATTATATACAATTTATTTATAAAGAATTGTATAGAAAATTTATGAATGTTTTATGAATATTTAAAATTCTATGTCAATTATCCTATATTTTCCAATTATTTGAATAAATATATAATATTTTTTAGTTTGTAATATATATATGTATCTTTATAAGAATTAACTTGCAAATAAAATTGCATTTTAAAAGATAAGTACGTTAATAGCAGAAATATACTTGATATATCACAAAAAGTTTGACACATTTAACTACATAATTTTAAAATGCTTTTTAAACAAGATAAACGAGATATTTATAATCTTCTTAAGCATAATATAATACCCAGAAATAGTAACCCACAAAGACAAAACAGAATTACCATTAAAAACAATTTACCTTCAACAATCAAAATACATACAAACTAAAAAAATTCGCTTTCCTCAGTAAACCAGTCAAGACAACATTAAATGTTAAAAACTTGAACGCAATGCATGAAAGAAAGTATTAAAAAAGTAACCACAACACTTTTTAGATCTTAAGTCGATGTAGCAAAGGTGAAAACGATCAAGTTGTCGATGACCTTTTGTCTAGAAACGGTCTTCTTCAACAATGCAACCTTGAGATTTAAGCTGCAGTATGCTTATATATGTATTTGAATCACAATTTTCTTGATGTAACATAATTTGAAATCAATTCTAAAGTTGGTTTTAAACATTATATATTTAGAATGATAAATAATTTTAAGTTTAAAATTGTTTTTATAACAGTAAATTAAATATACAACATAGTTAAAATAACAGAAACTTTAAAGGAAATTATTTATTTATTAACAGCTAATATTTTCTTAGTTTACATTTTGAAGACAACAATAAATTTCAGTTTTTTTAATTTATATTGCGACTATAGCATATTTATTTATTTTTGTAGCTTTACGTATCATTGAAATCTTTCGACGCACTATAACCAAAGTTATGTCCAAATTAATTAACTTAATATCTTCCATAGCATTAAAAAACACCAAAAAATATTTAAAAGTAAGTAACAATAGAATATTTAAAAAAAATTATTGTATTGACCTCTATGAGAAAATTTAATTTTTTTATATTCAATTTTATGATTTAGTAAATATTTTTGAAGATACTTAATGCAAAAATATGTTAATCTATTCAGAATTTCAGTTTTTCTTTTTAAAAATACAAAATAATAAGTTTTTTTAATTTAATTTACTGGTAAAATCTAAATTTCTTTATTTATGGAATATTATTATAAGCAATAAATTTTTTTAATGTATTTAAATCCAGACGAAAACATAATTAGCCATCAATCGACCACACAGACTAATAATTAAAATTATAATAAATTTTTCCATTTCCATTTATTTTCATAATTATCCATCCATATTTTTAAAGTTATATTTTCAAGGCAGTAATAATTTAGATAATTAAAAATTATATTCAAATTTTGCGATAATTTTTAATAAAATTGGTGAATTATCTTTTTTTTTTAATTGTAAACATGTAACTTGAATAATTTATGAACAAACATGATAGTAAAATAATAAAATAGTTATTTGTGTATTAAGAGCGCAAAGTGAGACATTGTCGATTGAGAGGTAGTTGTCGCGCGACTTAGGAGCG
>CM008235.1:6536827-6554240 GCA_002278615.1 Pogonus chalceus
ATATATATATATATATATATATATATATATAAACATAATTAACCAATAGAAAATGCATGATAAATTTGTTTATTAATTTTAAATTATCATTAAATATAAAAAATTTAAATTTACGTCAGAAGAAGGTAAAAAAAACTTTGTTTGTCATGTTCAAATGAATATTTAATATTCAATTTTGCATACTGTACATTTATAAAAATTATTATTACATATGTATATGAAATTATAATAATTAATTTTCTTTTTCAAATTATTTATTTGACTTTAATAATAAGAAAATGCAAGTTTATAACATAATTTAAATTTTAAAAATATGTAGGTACTTATTATAAATCAATTTTATAATAAAAGACTTGATAAAACAAAAATAAAAAATGTAGGAGTGCATAAAATGCAACTGAAAGCGAAGCTAATTTTGATTTATTTATATCGTTTCACTATAACTAGTTATAATTTTTAATTTTATTATGAAATATGTTAAATTTATTAACAACGATTAAGAATTATGTTTTGTAAGTAATTTAAACGTTTATTTATTTTAAAATAGTTTACATAATATATGAGGGATTCAGTTAAAAAGAGAACAAACAAAATCGTACATAAATACAAGTTAGAATAAGTATTTATCGTTTATAAATTTGCTCAGAATTGAGATTTGTTTCGGCTTTTAATTCTTAATTTATTTCTATAATCGTTAAAATTATTAAATACGTTTTTTGTAAATGAAACTACAATTCGCTTTTAACTTACACAAAAAATCATGTTTAAATTTTATGCATTATTTTATTTAATGACAATTTTACAGTTAGTGTGTTATTATACCACAAAAAGTGATCGGTTATTTAAAAAACATTAATTTAATAAACCATTTCCTAATTTTAAACTAACAAACTCAGAAATTCGACCTTAGCAAAGGCTAATTAATAAAAAAGTAAAAAGAACAATTATTGTATTAACCAAACAAAAACAGTAATCTAAAGTCTTACACACTCTATAAAAAAAAAATGTTTTGTTTTTTTAACTAAAAAACATTATTATTATTATTATTATTATTATTATTATTATTATTTATACATGTTTTCAATTAACTGATAAGTTTAAAACAAACAAAAAGAACACAAATATTTTATATAATATAACTTTGATTATTATAAATGAAATTTTAAGTCAATTACAATTCAAAACATGAAAAATAATGTTTATTTTATAATTACGTCAAATTAATAATAAAAATACTTGTAAATAGGTACGAGGGGCGTTTAATAATTAACGAGGCAAATTGATTTAGAGAATGAAACGTTTCATTCAATGGCAATGAAACTTTTTGAAGATTAAGTTAGTAACCTTAAAGATCACATTTATTTAGATTCTTGATCAGCTTATGAATGTAAACATAATCTTTTTTGTTCATTTCAAAATGTCAGCTCTGTTTGAAACTTTTACACCGGAAGAATGATTTTTGCTATTCAAAAGTATGAAACTCAAATAACTAATCAATTATTTAGAGCAGTTTAATTTGAGCAAGACAAGTGTCAATGATTTCCATCGCTCTGGACTACTGCGCTTCAAAATCGCATAAATGATGTTTTTCGCGAACATAAACAAGTAAAAATTTCCTAAATCGCTAATTTATGTAATATGACTGTTGAAACAGTGCATTACATCATTCATGATATGCTGAATAATCGCAAAACGTGTTCGAGATGAATTCCAAGACAGTTGATGCAAGTTTATAAAAACATCCGGATTCGCATTTGCTTTGAGCTGGGTTGGAAAATGGTCCGACTTTTAGTCCAGTAAAATAAGCCAAATAAAGGGGTCAACCGTGCATTTTGGGTAGGCAGCAATTTTATTTTTTTATCATAGTTTGAGTTTTCGGGGTGGGGGGCGATGCCTATTTGGCGCAATATTAAAAATAAGGGTGCTATCATTTTTATAGAATATCTTGAAAACTATATTTGTTACAAAAATTTTGTAAGAAACTTTTTATAGATAATATTATAATCTATAATTTTTACGCGTTCCTTTTTATTGTAACATAAATATAAATAGATGTAAAATTAAGCAATGAATGCACTTTAAGCGTAATATCTTCTTTTCTATTTATATTATAGAAAATTTGCTTCTGAACTTTTTTATAAATCCATCTTCAATAAATAATATGGTATACCAATATATATATATATATAATTTTTATTATATTTTTATGCGTTTTTGTACCTAAAATCAGAGTAACCAACGTCTCTTAGTACGACTTCGAATCGTACATTTTGAGTAGACAGTGATTTTATTTTTTATCATATAAAAGATTTACTTCTGAGCTTATGTTTGAGTTTTCAGGGTGGTGAGCGTTGCCTATTTGGCGCTATATTGAAAATAAGGGTAGAACCAGTTTTTTTAGATTATCTTGGAAACTATAAGTATTGCAAAAATTTTGCGAAAACCTTTTTTGTAGATAATAATATTATAAAGTAGTTGTTGTATCATGCCCAAAATGCACGGTTAAATGCTCTTTTTACTGGACTATTTGCCCAGTCCGTTTTTATTTGTTCGGCCCGCCTAAAGGCCACAAAACAGTGAAATAAAATATTTGCTAAAGACAATATTAAAAAGTAGTGTAACTTTTATTGTCATTAAATGAATCGTTTTTTCTCTACATCAATTTGTCTCATTAATGATTAAATGTCCCTGGTATTTTTAATTATTTTTTCTGTAGATAAAAAGTTTATAATGTTATATTTATGTAAATCTATATTTTTTAGTTATATTTAATTATTTTATATGTAATAATATTGTTATATCTAAAAATAAACATATATATTGTTTTTATATAATTACTTTAGAAACAAAAACAAAAATTATTTAATAATATACAAAAAGGCAAGATAAAGAGTAATTCAGTTATATATAAATTAATATATGTAGGCTAATGACATGCGCAATATTTTATTTTGTTTATTTAAATTCTATGCATTTCCCTTTGTGCAATATAGTGAAAATATGTTTGTGACATGACTAGGTGCTAATGCAATTGTGAATATATCTTTATATTTTTTGTAATATGTATGTATTCTATTTAATTAAAAATTAATATGTAAGCATTGTTTCCATGCAATATATAATTAAAATCAACTGCATAAGATAGTAATTGAGTAATATCAAGTATAAAAATTCATAAAAATATTCCCCGGCTTCGATTATTATATAAGAGTTACTGAATAAAATTTATAGAATATTATTACGAGAAAATAAAATAAAAAATTAAACAGGTCACAACTTGTTTTCCTTAAAACTGTTTTAAAGTTTTTAGAATTTGGACTAGAATATTTCGAAAGTTTCATCAAGGATATTTTAAAACAAAATATTTATTTGATTTGATGAAAACTGATCCAAAAAAAAATCGAATTAATTAAGCAACTTTTTTTATTATAATGTAGAAACACCAGTTTTCTTATTTATTATTATTCTATTCTTCTTTCATTTGCAACAACATATATTTTTTTTAAATTTGAATAACCTTGAGTCACATAATTTGTGGTACTTTCGGAGTTACTTTAATTATTTCAGCTTAGGTTAGAAGTTAAAAAAAAAGATTAAAATATTGTACCACCAGTTGATACTTTTGAAGTTATACAAATCGAATTGAAATATGAAATATGTACAAGTATATTAATATTTGAAGGTAGCAATACTATACCACTGTTAATTTTAGAACAATCAATTTCAAGAACTTTTACGCATGTAGTTTACCTTCATTTAATTAACTCAATATATATATATATATATATATATATATATATATATATANATATAAACAACAAACAAAAATAGAAAATAAATGCAAATAAATTCACCGCAATAAAATTTTTCTATAAAAGAAGATCCGATTTTCTATATAATAAACAAATAATATTGTATATTCGAGGTCATTTAAATAGTAATTCTTTAAGATGTCCATGACAATACAAATAGTTTTAGATTTATAAACAACCTACATATAAGAAATTTGAAGGTCAATAATGGATGTACTCACCTTATACTAAATATTTCGGAAGTAGTTTTATAAACCGGTCTGTTAGGTATAAAAAATTTGTAAATAATATTTATTTATAAAGATGAAATATAAACTATTCATAATATTTATTTATTTAATTAAACTTTTTTTTTTGTAAAGAAAAAAGTTTGTTCATTGATGCATGTACTTTGATAATTATTTAAAATACTTTCATTTTTAGCTTTTTTTAATTTATTTAATACCAATTCAGGTATTTATTTTTTCAAAAAAGTGTTATACATAAACCTGTGTTTCAACTGACTTGAAGTATTAATTTCACGAGAATTTGTTTTAGGAGAATAAAAATCCCGTTAATAGAACTATAAGAATATGAAAAATACTGAAAATAAAAATTAGTATATGTTACAAAGTTATAGGCAGTCTTTTTAAATCAGTTAAATCACTGTTAAAACGTCATTTAAAAACCGCGTTATAAGAAGGATTTCACCAATTTCGTTTTGAGTTGTTATGTGAAACAAGTTATAAAAGTACTATTATACCGGGTGTCTACTTTTTTTAGTCATATAGAAAATTGAATGGTAAAATTTTCATTACGCCATATATTTTTCCCTATTAATATTAGGACACATATTTAATTACAAAAGATGTTCAAAATTAAAATGTGCATTCTATAGGTCCCTTTTTAATGATAAACGACGATTCGGTTACAAAATACAAGAAAAATAAAATTTCCATCTTTAACTTTAATTTAAGTGACATTGTTTTAGTACTTGTATTTGTAAATTTCTGTGTAATCTTTACATTTAAAAATTAATTAAACAAAATATCGATGAAATCATTAATTTAAGTTTTCTTATTCGTAAAATAATTATAATTTTTAAGGTACACTTCACAATTAACATTTATATCAATCTGTCTAATTTTTTAACCGAATTCATTTTATTTTAATTTTCCTTACATTAAAATTACAATTATAAGAACACAAAATGTTACAAAATTATTTGTTTTATTTTCATAGCACTCTGTAAATTGTTTCAATATAAAAAATTTCATTTACCTGTATCTTGTGATAGGATCTTAAAAAAGAGACTAGTTGGATGCACATTTAATTCTGAACAACTTTTCTAATTAAATATTTGTCCTAACATGAATAGAAAAATTTTATGATGTAATGAAAATTTTACCATAGAATTTTCTATATAATAAAAAAAGTAGACACCTGGTATATACTTGTTGTGTGAAAATTAATATCGCGTATAATAATATTGCCTAAAAAGTTAAATAATTTACCGCGTAAATTAAGGGATACGAGATATTTTACAAAAGAATTACCACAAATCTAGCTCAAAATTTTATTTAAAACTTTTAGTGACAAATAAATAAAGATATGTAAATATAATAAGTATATAAATATATAAAACAATCAATTATTAGCAAAGTATCTAAAATAATAAATAAAATAAATTTTTTTTCGGGATAAACAAATGAATATCTATAAATTTAATGGAAGTAGCTATCAACTCTCATTGATACATTTTTAAATTTCACAAATTTATTAGTACAATTGCAAAAGTACTTTTAATGATAACCTAATAGTCAAAATTTGTAAAACTACACCAAACATTTTATTTCAAATAAATATCTTATAAGAATTAGAAAGATCTTGTAGCGGGTCACTAGATATCCTTCTTATTAACTGAATAAATGCAGTTCATAAGAATTAAATATAAAGTAATTTGAAGGATCCTTCCTGTTATAATATCCGGATTGGAAATAGTCATGTAAAGCAACCTACACATGAAAGTAATTTAATTAATATCAGTTTCAAAATCACATGTCTTTCTCTCCGCAATATTATCGATAGATCTCAATAAATGAAGGTTTTAGCAAGGACATCCAGTCCTGACTTATTGTAAGTTCATTGTTTTCAATTATAACAGTCACAATCAATAAGATATAATTATTTTTATTACATTTTTAAATCCAGTATTTTTATAGGAAATATAAATAAAAATGCAGAAAAGTTAAGGATTGCTTTAAATATTTCGCCTAGAAGTTACACATTTCAACGTGGTTTATTTTTGTTTGAATGTAGAAGTTAAATATTTGTATTTAATTATATAACCACTCCTTGAGAAATATTTTCTTTGGATAAATATTAATTTTACATTATTATAGACATATTTATTTATACATTTACGAAATTTATAAATAAAGGCATATAAATAGAACAATAAGGAATCATTTCGTGTGGTTAACACATCAAAGTAAATAATTTGCTTGTATTAACTGGTTATTTATTAATCTGGTATAACGAGGCCCACGTTCTAATATAGCGTATTAAAAAATTTTGAGAAATTGACTATTTTTTAAAAAGGGAATGATAAAATGTTTTGCAGTCTATGTTAAAGTCTTAGCGGTAACATTGTTTATTATTTTTTAAATAAATATTCTAATATGTCGTATCTTACATTCATAGCCAGTAATACCTATGAGTCACATTTGACTCTGTGACTAGTTTTAATTTAAATTTAAGAAAAAACTTAATAAAATGAGCATGAGAGTAATTAAAAATATTTTTTCCATATTTTTACTTTCCCTGTATATATATTTTATCATTATGTACTAGCTTAAAATGCCTGTATTTTATTCGAAATATACAAACTAATTTATAGAATACTAGCTGTTACCCGCCCGCTTCGTTGGGCGTTTTAAAATTTATTTAAAATTAGTAATTTATAATAATTATTATTATTTATTTTGATTATATTTATTGAACATATAATAAAATAATAAAAAATAATTAATAATGAGACTCATAAAATTCATAACATAAACACTAAATTAAAAAAGAAATTGAATTTTCACGGCAAACTTAATCGGCCTCTGACTCCGCCTCGACTGTTACCCGTTCCAGGTTTTTGACGTTGAAAACCCGGAAGTCGAAAGGCGAAATTTCGTGGTCCAGCTCCACACAGTTTCCATAAAAACACGGCATGTGAAATTTGGAAAATCTTAATACAAAAACAACAAAAAATAAACACACACGCGTCATGAGGTTTACCGGCATTATACATATATAGCCTATCATTTGCGCAATCACATGTTTTTACTGTATACCAATTTTTATAAAGATCGGTTCAACCGTTCTTGAGTTATAGCGGGACATACAGACAGACAGACAGACAGGCAAAAATTTCAAAAATGGTAAAACTGATGTCAGTGAGTCATAAAACGAATATTTATAACGAAATTCGACAAACAAATTGAGTGTACAGACAGACTCTAAAAATTTATNTATAATATTCTGTAGCTATAAATATATTTAAATCATCTGTGGGTTTTATAATTACTAAATAAAGATATAAAAATATGATAAACTGTATTGGAAATATTTTTAAATATAAAACAATAAAATCAATCTTTCTTTCAAAATACATTTAATATTATCTCCTTCTTGTGATACCTCAAATTCTAATGACAATATGTCGTATCTCACATAGACAATAACCGATCAATATATCGTGATCTACAAAATAATTATAAAATTGATTAAATTTTATTTTTTGATCCAATTATTATTATTTATGGATATTTATAAGTTAAAAAAAAATAGTTTCATGAAATGAAATATATTGATCTAAGAAATCAGGTATCTAGATATTAAAATAATCTAAAATTCTTAAAAATTGATTCTCTTCTTCTTAAACTTATGTTTATTTCTGTTATCAAGTAATCATAAGTATTATTATATTATTGTAGAATAAAATATTATAATTTTAAAATTAAATTAATCTTTTAAAGAACGCAATAACATAAAATTAACCTTGGTTATTCTAAGTGGATATATAAAATTTTTCTGGGAAAATGCATAAACATTACTTACTAATGATTTCCACATTCTAAACGATCACCACAAACATATAATGTATATTTGCATTCATTAATCAACAAAATCTATAAACTATTGACATATAATCATATTTATTTTTAACTAAAATAATTAATTTATACTCATAAATATTAATAGTTGTATCATAAAATTTTAAATAGTTCATTGTCATTGTAATAAGTGTTTAATTTTTTAAATTTATATAACGGTTATTTTATATTTTGTTAATTATATACCAAATAAAAGATATTGTTGAATTGGTATTCGAATTGCAGTTTAACAAGTCGTTAAAGTTGTTCTATTTGTAAATCGCAAAGTGTGTAATGAAATCGGAATGTTAATGTGCCTCCAACGGTTTGTAAATTACAAAATATTTGCGTAAGGACTAATGATTTTATTGATTTTTTAATCAAAAGCATATATCCTTATGTAACAACCAATAAATCATTAATGATGATAACTTGTAGCAAAGTTTTGATTAATATTTTTTGAAAGTTTGTCTAACGCAATTATTGTTATATATGTATCAATAAAAGTAGCATATATTGTTTCGTTTTTGTTTTAAAAATTGATTAACAAAAAAAAATTCTTTTGTTTTTATTCGATGTCATATTGTTTTTATCAATTATTTGTTTTGACAATAATTTAATTATAGTAAATTTTATCTAATACTATTTATAGAAAGATAAATTTGGTTTCCTTCATATAAACACGAAAAAAATGTTTTTTTTTACTAGTAATTAATAAATTTTAAAAATTTATACATTATATGTTATATGTTAGTAATTTGAATTATCAATTTATCAAAACTATAATTATGCATGTTTCTAATATCAATTAAACTTATGCAGAATTATTTTGATATTTCGTTTCAAAAATGTAAAAAAGTATATTTTAATCTTGCTGTCTATCAGTTGTTTAACTTCTTACTATACTTATTTTGTATTTAAAGTTAGTAATAGTTTAAAATGATTCTGTTAACCCTGTTTTTATTGTAAAAAGTATTAAAATAAAAATTATTTTATATAATTTTATAACTTTTTATTCATAAATAAGTATTAAACNTGTGCTAAAAACAAATTTACTTATATAAATTTTCTTAACATTTCAGATAAATATCACAACAATCGGATAAGTCATACGAAAATATATTTTATCTAAAATTTAAGACGTAAATTAAAAATTAATAACAAAAACAAATTAATCGTTTTTGTATCTTAGAGTATGTATAGAAATCATCAATATAAAAAAATCATTCAATAAATTATCTTCATTTATGTTACGAAAGTACTTAAATAGTACTACTCTATTTAAAAATTAGTACTATGTTAAAAGAAGCGTCAGAATCTGCAAGTACAACGAAGTACCTGTTCCAGTGGATGGTCTCCCAAGCGAACGTGTGGTACTTATTGTACCGTTGTGCTGAATACGTAAATAAAGCACCATTACAAAGTAGTGCCACCGCTTTAGACCGGTTATTATCGTTGCAAGATTCAGAAACGGAAGTGGAGCAGGAAGGTGGAGATCATATGGAGGGTGGGGAAGATGTGGAAAATCGACAAGTGCCGGAGATTAGCTGGTGGAGAAGTGAGTACCGTTTCTTGGCACCAAATTTCGAATAATTAATTATATTATTATCATTTTTAAATTCTTTTACGTTGTTCACAATCTATTGAATGTACTAATATACTAACGGTATATACTTTTAAACTATTTTAAATACATAATAAATGCTTTGCTAGTACAAGAATTTACTTGTTCATATTTTTATTAACAACTTTTTACTAGAAATTATCCGAATAAGACAATCAAATAAAAAAGATTAGTTTCAGTAAACAATAATTAATCAATTTGTTTCTATCTACACTTTATAATTTTACCATTTTACGAACTTTTAACAAACTTAAAAACTTGTCTTTTTCCTGTTAATTTATTTTATTATTATTAGAGAAATATAATCTACTATATACATAATAAGCTTTTATATCTTTTATTATTTTGATATCTAACTATTCTAAACTAACTTATTATGTAAATAAATAAGCAATTTATTGATAATTAAATTAGTAACAATTTAAGAATCATAACGAATAAATAAATCATTGTTTTATTATAGGTATAATCATAATTAATTCCTTTGAAGATTATTTAAGTGAATATATAATTAAATTAACCCGGTTAATACTTTATAATTAAGAAAATACAATAAAATAAAAAAGAATATTTAACACCTGTCTATCGAATTATTATTTTGTGTTCATCGTCGTCGTCGTCGTCTTCTCGTGGATCGACCGGTTTACCCGCAAAACGCAAGTGCATGCGCGGAATAATATGTAGAGTAGAGTGCAGAGAGAAGGGAGTAGTATGTAATGGCGGCGAACGAGTTTGGTGTTTTCTATTGACGTTTAACGTAAATTAATAAAAAGTGATTTAAAAAACGATGGCTATGTCAAATTTATATTCGAAAATTGCTCCTAAACCTGTAAAGCGTATTCAAGATAATATGGCTGTATCACAAACTAATGCTTGGATGAATGGTGAGCGATTTTTGTGCTGCAATGATTTCACTAGGCGTTTGTAAATACGAAAAATGGCAGCTGTACTTATTTGCAAAAAAAATTACGAAATCGTATTATTTTGCAATTAATTTTCATTCTTTCTTTGAAATATAATTAGTTTTAAGTTTCACTTTAAAGAAGTTTACTGTATAGTTGCTTGTTATTTATTATTAATATAAATTTTATGTGAAAATAAGTTCGTAATTATTGCTAAGACAAGAATTTATATTTGTTACAGCAGAAACACTCAATAATGGAGCCCTATCGTTATCACCACCGCACAGCGTTTCACAAAAAGAGAATATTCAGGTGATGCAACCAGCCAGTGCTCCTGGATCACCACCTTCTAGTCCGTGTACAAGTCCACTAGGTCCACCAAATACTCTAGATCCAAATTGGCAAGCAAGTAAACCAACAGTTCGGGAAAGAAATGCAGCAATGTTTAACAACGAATTAATGGCTGATGTCAGATTTGTTGTTGGAAGTCCAGGAATGACACAAATTATTCCTGCACATAAATACGTCTTGGCAACAGGAAGTTCAGTTTTTTACGCAATGTTTTATGGGGGTTTAGCCGAACATAAAGAAGAAATAGAAGTTCCTGATGTTGAACCTTCAGCATTTTTAACTCTTTTAAAGTAAGTTTTATTTTATAAAATATTTAATGAAATATTTATAAATTTATTTTTATGATTAGGTACCTGTATTGTGATGAAATACATTTAGAAGCAGATACTGTTCTAGCAACTTTATATGTTGCGAAGAAATATATCGTACCACATTTAGCTCGAGCCTGTGTTAATTATTTGGAAACAAGCCTAACAGCGAAAAATGCATGTTTATTGCTTTCACAATCGCGATTATTCGAAGAACCCGATTTAATGCAAAGATGTTGGGAAGTTATAGACGCTCAGGTGAGTCTCTCTCACTCGTTATCATGTTTAGACGTAGCGTCAAAATGCGTGGAACCACAAAAAAGACATATGAGCTTTAGTACATGTCTACCGTCTGTTCCTTGATTGAACACTTATCGAAGAATGTCCAAGCATATTTGACTACAAAAATAATTGATGAATCACTTTTATAATAATGTCAAATATGTTTGGATTCATTAAAATTATTTAATGTATAGCATTCCACGTTTAATTTAGAAAGAGTGTAAACACCAAATGTGTTTTTTGAAAGAAACTGCCGATTATTTTTTAAATTTTAATGTTGCATTAAAAACAAATTAACTTTCGGCCATATACGTTATAAATAAATACGTAAATATGTAGTAAATATTTGGTGTCGTTATTAAAATTTGATAATAAATTAAGTTTATGGTCGAAAACGTATGCACAATATTTAATGTATACTAATAAGTTTGGCCTATGATTGTACTAGTCGTTTGAAGCTCAGCTTAAAATAGCTGTATGTGATTGTACTCATATTTATCACAAAAATTGCTCAAGATTTTTATGGAACATATCTTTTATTATAAAGTAACACCCCAAATCTGACTGTACAAAATTTAAGCAAGATTTTATTTATATTTTACGTACCGCATAATACTGTGTAATCCACATATTTACAGCATTGATGTTAGTCAAGTATTTGTAATTTATATAATATGTAAATGATGTGTTGTTAATATATGGATTATAAAAAATTATATAAGGCATTTCATTATTCATTCCTTAATTCTATCCCAAATTTTAATTTTTCTTTTATTCTTAATTTTTTTTTTAAATCATTTTTTATTTCTATAAAACAGTATTATGAATAAAATTAAATAAAAATCCGCCTTAAATGCATCCAGAATTAAATAAAACATAATTTGTTTAGGCGGAAATGGCCCTAAAATCAGAAGGTTTTGTGGATATCGATATGTCAACACTAGAATCTGTTTTGGGCCGAGAAACTTTAAACTGCAAAGAAATGAATTTACTAGAAGCAGCCCTTAATTGGGCAGCTGCTGAATGCAGTCGACGAGAAATTGAACCATCTCCATTAAATAAACGAGCTGTACTTGGAAATGCTCTTTATTTGGTTCGAATCCCGACAATGTCATTAGAGGAATTTGCTAACGGAGCGGCTCAACTAGGCATTTTAACATTACAAGAAACAATAGATATATTTTTCTATTTTACCGCTAATTCAAAACCTACTTTGGATTATCCGACCAAACCTAGAACTGGTTTAAAGTCACAGGTATTTATTTTTATTTAATTTCATTATTTAAAAAAATAGGAATTTTAATATAGTATGAATCAGTAAGTTGATTATAAATATGATAAGTAAAGTATGTTTCAGGTATGTCACCGATTTCAATCAAGCGCATATCGAAGCAACCAATGGAGATACAGGGGTCGATGTGACAGTATTCAATTTTCCGTCGATCGTAGAATTTTCGTAGTGGGGTTTGGTTTGTACGGCTCGTCAAATGGTGCTGCGGACTACAACGTTAAAATCGAATTAAAAAGATTAGGACGCGTACTTGCCGAAAATAATACGAAATTTTTCTCAGACGGATCAAGCAGTACATTCCATGTTTATTTTGATAATCCGATACAAATTGAACCTGAAAGTTTCTATACGGCTTCTGCGG
This sequence comes from Pogonus chalceus, assembly GCA_002278615.1. Taxonomy (NCBI): domain Eukaryota; kingdom Metazoa; phylum Arthropoda; class Insecta; order Coleoptera; family Carabidae; genus Pogonus; species Pogonus chalceus. The sequence goes on from CM008235.1 coordinate 6,549,883, forward strand.
TTTTAGATGGAAACGAATTAAGTTACTTCGGCCAAGAAGGAATGAGTGAAATAACTGTTGGAACAGTTACCTTTCAATTTCAGTGTTCATCAGAAAGTACTAACGGAACTGGCGTACAAGGTGGACAAATACCAGAACTTATATTTTACGGACCGAGCTCTGATGAACATTAGTTGCAAATATTTAAAGTGAAAGTGTAAATTGCGCTTTGTTTTGTTTTATGTTTTATTTAAAAAGAAATTGTCTTGTGAAGTGCTGTGACGCTTAATTATGAGTGACATTCCGAAGAATGAGAACACAAAGTTTTATTTGTAATTAAGATAAATTCTCTATGAGAATATTATTTAAAATATTTATAAAAATTTCAACTGTTCAGGAAAAGCTATACACGTATAATCATGAAATTTTTAAGTATAAAATAAAAATGTTTTAGCTATTCTTGAAAAGTTGTATTTACAGTGCTGTAAAAATTAAGCATTTTAAAATTTATATATTGTTTCTCAAAATTTATAATCCGCTCAGAATTAATGCCTTACTTTCGAAAATGTCATATAGTCTTGCAAAGCATATTGTAACAGCAATAAAAAGCGAGTTTTAAGTTTTTCCATTTAAAATAGATTACGTCCCCATTTTAAACAGTATGCTTTATAAGTCTATAAATAAATTTTAAAAAATAAAGCACTGTTTATTATATTACTAGTTGAATCTCTGAGGCAGCTCCTCTTAAAAGTGATATCAATGTATTAGTTATAAAAATATAAATAAATAAAAAGTTATTCATATTTAATACATACCATACATTCATTACTATTAATCACTTAATTAGTGATTAATATATTTATTATTTTAAACCAAATACAACTGCTTTCCAATTTATTTAAATAAATAAATACATCTGTACTTTAAATTAGGAAGCAGTTATTACTTTTCAAAATCATTATTACTTACAAGAAGATATTATTCAATATATAGAAAAGAGCAATATTCTTGTATAATGTTTATAATTTATTGCGAAATATTAAACTTATTATTGTAAATATAAAAATTAACGAGCTAATGGTTTTGTGATATTTAAAATATCAAAATAAATATTTAAAATTATACTTAATATCTTGTTTCATTCAAAATAATTTCCTTCCCGTTTTGTTTTCCTGTTATAACTATTTAAATCATAATGATCGCAAAAAATGTTAAAATTTGACTTACCCATAGATGGAATATTGATGCATAATGCTTGAGATAATTTTAAATACGTTCTGCCTAATTCATAACAGCATATTTGTAATACGTCACTTATATCGATGAGTAAATCTAAAATTAAAATATAATTTTAACAATGTTGAATTTTTTTATAATTTGAATTGAAAACGTACGGGCAGTGCCTTCTGTTCGACAGGTAATATATACACAAGCGGCATAAACATGTGTATTTTTTCTTCCCCGAGTAAGTTGTCGACTTAAAGCCATTTTAAAAAAATTACAAGCAGTTTCAAAGCAATGTTGATTTAATTGTAATTGATTACATAAATTTTGAATACCAAGACGTGCCTTTTTAAGCGTAAATTCACGAGATTCTGCAGTTGAACCGACATGGAAAGCTAAACGATAAAAAAATTATTAATTTTTAATAAATATACGATAAATTATAACTGTACATGCTCCGAATCCAGTAGCACCGCCTTTTGATTCTGTAGATACAAACTGTCCAATGGCACTACTAGCTCCTCTAGCATTTTCTTCAAATTGAACTTCTGCGACAATAAGGTTATCTTCTAAAACTGATCCACAGTTTGTACACACAGCATCTCCTCTTGCTGGATCAACTTCAATATCTGAACCCCCACAATTTTTACATTTGCTTCCACTAGACATGATTCCTAACACAAATAAGTAAATAAAAATAGGTATTAATATAAACATGTGATAAAATAAACTGATTACCTTTACTAAAGTTTCAATCTTGATCAAGAATTTATTTTATATTTATAGCATGACAATTAAAATTCAATGTTAATTAATTGAACCTTATTTACAAACTTAAATTATAAAACATTGTTTTTAAGAAGGTTAACGTTTTGACAACTTGTTGAAGTTGTCATTTGTAGGACCAACATTTAGATAATTTTATTAAATTTAAAATTTAATTTGTCACGTGTTCCTAATAAATGAATCGATATTTTTTATAACTGTAATACAATTATTAAAATGTTTTGTGCAATAAATAATTAAAATAAAATTGTAAACGTCGAGTGAACACGTTTTTGTTGGTAGCAATTCGTCTTTTAAATTCGAAATTATTACATTGTTGTTTGTTAAAGTTTGACAGTTATGATTTTACAATTTTAAATTTATACAATAAAAATAAATATATTAAAAGAAAATACAATGGAACCTGTGAATAGAGATTCTAGACTTAATGAAAAAGTACAGACATTGGATATCAAAGTATTAAATCTAGTTCTAACCCCTTTAACATGTGCATCGTTAATAAGTGAAATTTTAAAATGTTTAATCTACGAAAAAGCTTTAATACCATATCCATATAATTGGTTAAAACATATTATGTTAGAACATAAAAAACAAGTATCTGAAATAGATAATCAAAATATATTTATAGAAAAGCATCATCGTGCTGCTTTAGCTGCTTATGATGCTGTAGAAGATGTAATTTGTAATTTAAAAAACATTTTTAAATTTGGAAATAATATTAGTGAGATTTTATTATTAATTGGAGCGACTCCTTTGAATCCTAAAGAAGCGTATAAATTTAAAATACCTAAATTAGCAAAAGGTCATAATGAATCTAATCATTATAATATGTTAAGTAAATTTCAGCCTAAAATATTAAGGTAATTTAAACTTTTATCTACAAATCTACAAATTTATTAAATTGTATTTTCATTTTACAGATCAATATTTTTATCTCAAGAATGGATGACTAAAATGGAATCAACAATACCTTTATCAAATCTATTTGTTTTTGTTAAAATTGACGATGGAAAAAGTTTTATATTAGATAATACTACATTAGACCGCTTCCTACCTTCATCAACATTTTTTATACCAAAAAATGCTCAAACTTTAACTATAAATTTAATGTATGATGAAAAATTACATAATTGTTGTACAAATTTAACCGTTTACGGGGATAATATTAATAATAAAAATAATTGTACGGATTTAAATAAAAGCGATACATCCGATAATAATGATAATGAACAATTTGAATTGAATGTTGATTGGATACAAGCAAATTCAGTTTTAAAAGGTTTTAAAGAAACTTTTAATACCGGTAAGTCGAAATCATGATGACTATATTAATTAGTGAATTTTTATTAGTTTATACAATTTTACTTTTAATCATGTTTACAATTATATGTATTCGTAAATGTATCAATTTTGATACATATTATGTTTGTGTAATATTTTAATTTTGTAATATTTTGCAATATACAACTGCCATATTTGTTACATAAGTTTTTAGAGTACATTTACTATGTACACTGTAAAACAATTAGTAACGACACTCTTTCTTCTATCTTTCTCCTACTTACTAAAATAAATGGTTTAACATCACTTTTTAACAATTTTGTTTCAACAACCTTCGGTAGCTAGTAAGTTGTCTAGTACCAAGATAAATTGAATATAATATTGATAATAATAATTAAGTCAGTTTTGATCTAATTTGATTGTAATATAATGTAATAATAGCACATAAGATAGTAAATGTTCAATTTGTTTCGTTAGACATTTTTTGTAAACATATGTTTGAAATTCCGCCTCCAATTTCACTATAAAATATAACCAAGATCAAAAATATCTTAATTATTATTATAATTGATATTTATGGAATTTATCTTAGTACTACACAACCAACTAACTACCGAAGATATTATTAAAACGAAATTATTAGAAAGTGATGTTAAATTATTTATTTTAGTAAGTGGGAGAAAGATAGACGAAAGAGTGTCGTTACTGATTTTTCTTTACTGTGTTATGTATTTTATATTGACATTAAGTATATTTTAATTAATAAAATTAATTTTACATTTCAAATGTATTTTTTCTATATAAATACACTGTAAAATTATGTAAAGTAAAAATATATATTTATATATGGAAAGTAAGTTTTAATATTGATAGACTATGTATGTATGTTTTCAATAAAGTAACAAATTATGTAAAGAATAATTACTTAGAATATTTCAGTTGTTCTTAGATTTTAAGTATGTACTTATGTATGTTGATTAAATAAATTTTTTTATCTTAATATTTTGCTTATATCTTTTTTTTTTTTTTTAATTAAATACAATAAAATGTATTTTTAATGAATAAAAATATTTTAAAAAGTAGTTTCG
>CM008235.1:6554594-6573333 GCA_002278615.1 Pogonus chalceus
AAATTTTAAATAAAATATATTTTTTCCGTTACAAAAAATATTTAAATTATTTAAAAATATTAAATTAAAAAATTATATTTATTGTTAATAAAATAATAATAACTTAAGAATTAAGTTAAATTATAAATAAATAAGAAATACTTTGAAATAATTAGATCAAATTTAAAGGTTTTTAAGATGCAAAATAAATAATACAAATTTAAATGTAATGTCAAAGAAAAAATTAGAAAGAAATTAATTTGTACAAATAAAATTAATTAGAAGAAAAAAATCTATTTATTTTCTTTAATATATTTAATAAATTGATTTTGTGATCAATCGAAGTCAAAATTCGAAAGAGTTTTTATTTATTTTTAAAGTAGAAACCAGTAATGCGTCCACAAAATCAATCTCAATTTCTCTGAATGCTTTTCATTGAAACAATAGAAAGAAACATCGAACAGTAGATTCGAATCTGAAGGTAAGAAAAGAAAAAAATTCTAGCGAAATAGAACGCTAAAATCACAGCAGAGGGTTCACACCCAATTTTCAGTGAGGAAAAGCTGTGCACGAAGAGTTCTCACTCTATTCTTTTTGCGATCAATCTACTTATTCGCCTTTCTTATCGCACCTGGAGTTGGAATGGGCGTGAATGCCATGGTACGTGCTCCGTTTTTAATGGCAATTCGTGCATAATACATGACCACATTCATGGAGATGATGACTTTAAGTCGTCACTAAAATTGCCACGTACATACATAGCTTCTGCTATTCATAATCATAGTTTCATTACATACATACATATGTACATTACATACATAGACATATTTTAAAACTATTTAGAAAGATAATAATTCAATAATAATTATTATTTTGCACATATTGGCAATAAAATACAGTGGTACTCCTTGAAATGAAATGAAATATTCGAAATTATAATAATGAAATAGTTTAGTTGAGTAAATTGTTAACTGTCAATGTCAAAGAACCCAAAACAAAAGCCACCTAACAATTGAAAGTGCATATTTTAGGGCATAATTTATAAGTATTGAAAATTTTAAACAGAAAATCAATAACTTAATAAAACAATATTTTGACGTAATATATCGAAAGCTTCTTTTTGATAGCATCTTAATAATTTTTTATTTCATCAAATTACGTTTATTATTACTAATTATAATTAAAAAACTGAAAATTTGAGACACCGAAGTCTACGAAAAAGATACTGAAAAAATGAATTTAAATTTTATTTTATATTACTCATGCATATAACGTTATTTGATTATGTTTTTGAAAAATTCGAATATTTATTAATATCAGAAGAAACTATTTTTGCTTCAATTAATTAAGAATTAAAAAAAATAATACAAATATAAGATATTTGTGTTTTTAAATAAAACTTATTAAGATATCGGTATATTTTTCTACTATGAATTAAGATTTAAGTAACTTTAATTTATAAAAAATGTAAACTTAAGTATAAAAAAACTTATTAAAACAATATGAAATCATTTTAAATAAAATACTAGAAATGTTTTGTATTTCTATGTGTTAAAAGATATTCAAATTTCCTGGAGAAGTTAGAATAAAATCACCGAAACGTTGAAAGATTGAAAAAATCATATTAAGACGTCATAAAAATTGATCTTAAAGCCTTTATCATTTATATTGGCTTAAACAATAATTTTATCTGATCAACATCAATAATATATAACAAAAAGCACTAACCTCATTTTTCGTATTCATTGCACTAAAAATTATTTTAAATCTTGATAAAAAACGAATCTAATAAACCGAACTTATTACTAATAAATGTTACAAATTAATAGAAGAAATAAAAAATTCTTTAAAGTATATAGAAGCACTCTAGAAAACTGGGGCACCAACAATAAAAGCAACGAAGGTTAAAATAACACTGAATTATTAAAAATGTATAAGTCGATGTTAATGCTTCAAAATCTGAATAGTAACTAAATTTAAAAAGTCAGTATAATGTAAAGCAGACAAGAAATAACTAATTTAATTAATGACATAAAACCAGGTAAACATTCAAAACAGAAGAATAGAAAATTTCTAAAATATGTTTGTCTATTGTTTTTTTATCGAAACTAAAGAAAATATATTTCAATTAAGGTAATTTATTTTATTATACATACTTATATGAAAAGGACTTATCAGTTAAATGTTAATTTATAAATTTGTTTGTCTGTAAATAATTTTTTATTGTATATTTAAAATTTAATTTAAAATAAAAGGTGATTGAAGTTAAAATGAATAAATCAAAAGCTGTTGGTAAAAAAAAAAACAATTTCTTGTACCGGCTGGCGCTAAAATAATAAGGTCAAATTCTTTTACTTGAAGCGCTAAAATAAATAAGTCAAAATTTTCTACCTGCCCGAATCAAAATAGGCAAATAATTTTTTTTTTATCTGTATCGCTAAAAAAAAAAAAAGCAAAAATATTTTATTTGCCGGCACTGAAATAAATATGCCAAAATTTTATACTTCCTGACACCCAAATAAAGAAATGACCTCCTGGCGCTGAAATAATATAGGTCAAATTATTTTACCTATTGCGCTAAAAAAAAAAAGTCTAACGCAAAATAAATAGGTTAATATTTTCTACCTGCTGGCATCAAAATAAACAAATGACCTGCTGGAAGTAATATAATAAAGGTTAAATTATTTTACTTGTTGGCGCTAAAATAAAAAGTCGAATTATTTTATTTGCTGGCGCGGTCCAAATTTTCTACCTGCTGGCATCAAAATAAACAAATGATCTGCAGGGGATAAAATAATAAAAGTCAAATTATTTTATCTGTTGGCGCTTAAATAAAAAGTGTCAAATTCTTCTACCTTTTGATACTAAAATAAACAAAACAAATTCCACGACCTGTTTACCATCAATCGGGAAAAACACTTTTTTTGCTAACTAACTAGAATATTTTTTATTCTGTTAGGAAAAACTTTTTTACATCAAAAAATAGTTTCTATCTTTTCTGAAATAAAATATAATGCTTTTATTGAAATTAATTATAAAGTAGGAACTGTTAGAAAACAGAAAAAAAAAAAAACTATGACGCGGGATTTTTTCATAAAATATCAATAGAAACCATGAGTGATGTGGTACCTTTGCCTTGATTTTCAATTGTGAACAAGGGGTGAATAAATAATCTAGTTGTCCCAAACCTAACATCGAAAGAAACTCACACAATTTACTTCATTCTCAATAAAGTGTTTCACACTTTCCACATTTGTTTGTTCGTTCGTTCGTTCGATTCTCACCCTAAATTTACCAAAACTTGAACATCTCGAAAACAAATAAATTGCAAACCTTTACTTAAATTCTTCTACCTTACAAATGTTTTATATATTTAAAGTACCTTTATCTGTATATGTTCTTATTTTTCTACATGGTTTCACACTAAAGGAGCTTAAGCATTTATATTTCTCTTTTTTTAATATTTATTTCCTCATACTATTAAAAAAAATTGTTACATTATATGAAGTATACCATAGAATTATATCAGGACGACCGAACTTCACTCAGGATTATCGTAAACATTTATTTTCAGCTCAAATCTTAGTTATGCAAAATTTTAACTTATTATTTTTTTTATATGGTTCTTTCTGATTTTTTTAAAATTTTATTTTATTTAATTATAATTTGCAATGTTTCATTTTATGTTATTAATCTCTTTTTAGGTGGTTAAAATAATGGCCAAATATAAAAATTGTCCTTAGCAAAAATTCAACACTGCTGCTAAGAGTCAACCTTAATGTGGTAGCAGGTTTTAATTATTCTAATGTAAATTAGAATGAAACCAATAGAGTCTTACTAATTTGTTATTCTAAGCAATTATTATAATTTTTAACAATGAATTAACAGTCGGGATATTTTGACTAACAATTAAAAAACTTACTTTAAATAAATACAAAATTTAAATTTATTTAAGTAGTTTTGTACAATAACGAGATTGTATTTATATTTCCGAAATATTATAGTATAAGTATTGATATTTAGTTATGTTAGTATCAAAACATTTATAGCTTTTCTCTTAATGAAAATGTTTTGTTTATTAAATAATTGAATTTGATTCTTGATTCTTTTCTTGGGTCAAATAATACAATTGTTTTTTTTTTTTCAGAATTTTTGTATCTAAATGAATATTCTTATTAAAAATAAAGAAAATTAATTTATTATTGTGTTAGATTATTGATTTAAGACTTTTTTTTTTTTTGCTTTTTGTTGAAATTTTATTTCTTGGGTCAAATATTTATATTTTTTATATTTTGTTCAGATATTTTTTGTAACTAAATGAATATTCTTATTTGAAACGAAAGAAAATTCATTGAAAAAAACATAGATAAGATATATAATGAATATAATGCTATAAAGGCTCCCTTTTAAGACGCATATTAAATTTTCCGCAAATAAAACTCCTAATCATTTTTTTGTCTGGGGATATCTTACAGTTAAAAAGTATATAATATACGAGAAATGTTTGATTCGGTCAGGAAATTAAGTGTAACTCTCCGGTTTTAGCCAGGGGCGCTACATCCGCCGGAAATTGCAGACGTTGGCGCTTCGTTTTCCCTTCCCGCCATGATATGCAACGTCCTTGTTCAGATTTTAACCTTCCCCCTCTTCATGGGGAACGATAAAATAAATCTCGTGTTACAACAACAGCTTTATGTTTAATATGTGAACATAAATTAGAGATTACCAAAAAATATGGTTTTTATCATAACAAAGAAGTTATATATTGATGCTTATGTTAGTAAAAATTAATTATAAGTAAAATATTATATCATATAGTTTTATCGTAAATGATAAAATTTCTTTCTAAAAATAATATTTATTTATATATTGAAGAAATCATAATTATACACATATCCCTTACTTTCTCTGATAAAATATATTTGATAAATATAAATATTATATTTTATCTAATAATATTATTCTCCATTTGTTTTGTTAAGAATCTACGGAAAAGGCGTGCTATATACTTATGTGTAACATCTTTTAAAACAATAATATTATTTAGTTAACGAGGATTATTATTTGTTAAATATTTATCAACTTTTATTACTATTATTTTTTAATTTTATTATTATATTAAAAATGCACTGCAATTCTTTTTTCGTTTTTAAGAACTTTCAATAGAAAATACAAAAATATGAAATAATTCTATTTTTTTTTTGGAAACCTCTCAAACATTTAATCGTTGAAGATGGTTTGTTGGTTTCAATTCTTGCACAAACTAAATTTTGTAAGATTTAAGATGCAAATCCTTCCCTATAATTCTTTGTAAAGACGATTTTCGAACGTTTATTTCTTGACCCTTTTGGGACAACCTATATTACTGAGAGTTTTATTATCAATTTATTAATTTGATATATTATACTAAAATAAAATAATTAATTTTTATTACTATTGAAAGAATTAAATAAACGAAAAAATTAAAACATTAATTAGTTTCGATCGAATTTTTTTGAGAAAAACAAAGAATATTAAACCTTTTATCTTTAACCAGCATTTTAAAATAATTTTAGCAATAACTACAGAACAGAATAGTTATTTATGTATTATGGAGTAAAGTGATGAAAAGAAAGTGAAATCAGTGAAATGTTATTTCTTATAATTTTCAAACAGTAATCAATAAACTTAGGTTATTGTTATGTAGCTACAGACACAGCTTGTCTATATCATATATCATAGAATTTGTTTATATGCCAATATTGAATAAGTGCTTTAAAGTTAATGAATATTTTGAATAACAATGGTAATAATTTAATAAAATATAATTCTAGAGAATAAAATGGCACTTTATTTATCAAAAATTAGGTACATAAAGTCGATTTCCAGAAAAATAAACACACACGAAGCTTTAAATTAAATTAAGTTATAAGTAAAAAATAAAGCGTAAAAAATAACGACTGAAAAAATAAATACAAAAAGAAAACAGTTCTGATGCTACATATTATAAAAAATAAATGAAGTATATCTTCGTCATTATATTTTAGTCGCTTATTTCATAGCAGGTCTCATGGGTCTGCTGTCGGCTCTGTAAATGTCTCTTAAATCATACACCGTTTATATTATACCCTCTAATGAATTGTGGTTATAAATCTCGTAAAAATAATGATAAATTGTTTTAAAATAATATATATATANTATATTAAAATCTATAATTATTAATTATGCATTTTAAATTAAAAAAAAAATTAAAAAAACAATAAGATTTACAATTAAAACAAAATGACAAATTAAAAAAAAATAATAAACATCTTTCGCAATCTTGAAATATGATTTCATTTGCAATTATAGTTTAGATAATTTTATGATCTTACATAAGAAAGGAAGAGGCTTAAATTTGGACAATCCCAAAGGCATTACCCGAAAAAATCTTATGAATATTATAATCTTGGAAGTTAATATAAATAGATGTTAAAACTTTGTAAAATTGTATTTTTGATGATGGTTCAACAATCGAAATGCACATAAAATAAATTTTATTATATATTTGAAACAAAGCCGAGTTTTTCTAGTTTTAATTTTAAGAGAAATTTAGCAAGCATATTAAGTTAATTTTGAGTTATAATTAATTAATTAAAAAATATTGTAATACATTGGTATTTGTGTACGTAAAAATAGCTATAAGTTCGCGTTGACAAGGGATAAATCCATAAAGTCTATATTTACATTGACATGTATGTACCAAGCACCATGTAGCTACACACAAAATCATATTTTCCGGACTGAAAAGGTAGGGAGGGTTCCTGATTCGATATATTATCGAGGAATTGCCAGTGGCTCTAGCTTATTTCCATATTTGAAGATGCTATACTGTGCCGTCATCTTCTTGTTGAATGTTGAGTATATACACACTGATATTCTTTGACAGCTGGTAAAGTTCGAGTACCTTCCGGGTTTCCAGAAAAAGTAATACTCCATGCCAATAATATTACATTTTGCTTATTTTCTATTCACGAAAAATATCATTTGCGCATAAAAATACTTTCATTTTATTTATTTTCAATAGAATATATTCGACTGATGACTATATAAATTGGAATAAATATACAAAAACAAATGAATTTAACATAAATAAGTGTTCGAAATACAAAAACTGACTTGTTACTGAAAAATTACAAATGAAATATATATTTTATGTTTTAAATATTTTAACCTATTATTATTATTAAAGTATTTTATTATAGTAACACTTAAAAAAGTTAATTTGAAGTTTGTGTCTTTAAAATAGATTTTTTTGTTTCTTTTATCTAATAATCAAATAATATCTTAAACAATAGAAGTATTTTACCTTGATTTTCTTAAATTAATCCTATTTTATGACCTAAAATATTCTTGAGCTATATATTTAAGTATTGTATGTATTTCAAGGTAAAGTTTTTATTAATCATATTTTATTTCGATTATGTTTATCTTTAGTAGGAACTGAAGAAATTCTTTAAATTTTTAAAGCATATATTATTCAAAAGATTATTATTATGTAATACAATAATTTTTAATTAATTTATTTCATTTTTTCATTTAATAAATTAAGGATTCATCAATGTATTAGGAATTGATTATGTATTTTTTATTAATAAAAAATATATGAACATAATTATGCTTCACATGGTAATCTGTAACAAAACAAAAAAATTGTATTTATTAATTTATTTCTACAAAAAAGAGATTTGACGCAACAATACTGAGAAAATATATAACAATTATATATAAGATATTGCAAAATACTTTTTTGTACTCATGCATTGAAACTTCTATTTTCCGCATTGTAACTAGATTATTGTACGGGAAATTTCGCAAAAAGCACTTCTATTTCTAAGGTATCTATTAAAAAACAGTATTTATAATAAAAAAGTATAGTTTTTCAAATATTGTAATTACTTCTTGCGTGAACTTGGTTTCCGGAATCGTTCTATGGCGACACTCACAAGCTCGTTCCTTCAAACACATATCCGTGAACCAGTCGTTCCCGCACTTGGTATGTAAATAACTATTTTATGTTAAAAATTATTTATTTATTTTTGTAAGAAGAACTTTTATGGCATTTCGAATTACAAATTATTTTTAATTATTTACATTTGCAGCGATATAAATTACAACCGCATGTAGAATTTGCAATATTGAAATCATTGCGAAATATAGATGATATTTTTCCATTACTTTCTTTACATTAATTAAAGATTGTTGCGAATTATAATTAATAACCAGTATATGTGATAAATTATTGCAAATTATTCTTTTGAAACTTTTTATTTGGTTCATATTAATAATAGCCGGTTATTATTAAGATTCATTTAAAACCGATTTTGAGAAACTGAAAATCACAGATAAAATGTTTTTGGGTCGAGAAATTGATCTGTTTCGGTCATATTTTTGGAAAAATTCATTTTTAGGATTTGTTAAGGTTTTTGGATTTATATTTGTTGTTGTTTTTTCTGACAGCGAAACAGTGATATTATATTATATTATATACTATAATAATATAATGCAAGAAATTGAATTGCCATAAGATATCATTTCAAATAATAAAATTTTTGAAAAAAGGCTCGAAAAATGAAAAAAACAGAAAGATAGAATAATACTTGCACAACTCAATAAGTTGACGAAAAAATTAACAATGATACTATTGCCAAAGTTTTCGGTATTCCTACGACTTTTGTCAGTAACAGATTACCCCAAAGGAGCACTTGAATCGGTCAGCAATTTAGATTTGTTACTGCATTAATTCAAATTGAAAAAATACATGTAATTATAATGCTATAACTTAATATTAATTGAAACCTGTGTAATAAATTAAATAAAACAAAATTTATCACTGAACTTGTTTGAAAGTTTACTGTATATAATTAAGATTTTGTGTTAGAAATAACTTAACCACAAAAATGTTGCTTATTTATATTATCTCTAAAATTAAAACTAAATAAAATGCTGCAAAATATTTTATGAAAATATTAATTCTAAAGACTCAAGAATATTGAAACAACTGAAAAATAATAAAATACACAATATAATGTTAGAAACATTTGTTAAACAATCTTTCCGAACTTTATCAGATAACATATAGCCTTTGAATTCTCTAGATAGCATGTAACAACTTTTTGGCGGTTAGACAAATTTAGTGAAGTGTCACAGATGTGCCGTCATGGTCTAAAATCTTATAGAAAATCTCATATAAAAAGGCTGGTAGGCCATTTCATAAAACAACGTATTATCAAGGTCCCGCGTGATCGTCCACAGCCTCATTTTCAAGCTACATAACCTCACTCTCACTACTGGAGATTTCTATAGTAATTTTACGCTTTGTGTATCACATCCATATACATACCACTATGTCTATCTTGATAGGATATTTTTCTTTTTGGGGTAATGGAACATAACAGAATTGAGCTGTAAAATCATCACATTTATTCTTGTAACAACTTTAAATCAATCTGAAATATTTCTAGTTTCAAAATATCCGTAGATTATTTATAAAATATTACTCTAGTTTTATAATTTATGAGGAGATATTTGAATTTTCGAGTGGTCGCGTATCGTCGAATTGACCCTACTTAACAAATTTTTACCTGTCGTCGCAAAAAACTTATTTACAAACAAATGATAAAATTGTTGTATTCCTTATAATTTAATTTTTTTAGAAATAAGTACCATTTTTGTGAAAAAAAGTAATGTGTCTAAGAATAAGAAATAAATATTTTTTTGTTACTGGTTTTCTAAATCACTCAAATATCTAATAATTCCTTAATTTTTAAATTTTACGCTCGAGTTGCAATTTCTTTTTATAAATAATATGATAACTAATGCATAATAAGAAATAATCTTAATTTAATTAAAAAATTCCTGCAATTTTAGATATGTTTATTTAGAATCAAAATACCATGAAATTATTTCAATATTTCTATACACGACTAAACAATGTCATTTTTGATTTGATAAGACAAGCTAAACAACTCGTTATATAATTACCGAAAAATTTGATTTATCGCACCAACAAAATATTTGATAAGGCATTATTATTTTTAAACAATAAATATCGTCTGAATTAATTTATAAGATTAATTAAACGGTGCCAATAATATAAATTATGTGAAAAATAATTATAATTCAAAAATATTTCATGCTTAGAATAATATCTAATTTTATTACGTTAAAATATTTATTATAAATTTACCAATATGGCATTAACATTAATTTTAAAGCATTGATATTATAAAGAAAACTATATTTAATCCATTTACATTTATTTAAATTTAATAATGTAATAATTTATTTACAAACATCGGAAACTTCTAATTTAAAAGCTACTTTAGAATATTTGTAACAAATTTTATTTATCCAATAACTTGTTTTGTAGTATAATATGGAGCATATTTTAAAATTCTTTCTGCGATTCTTGGATCATTGTACAACACTCCTGAACGGCAAAGAGCTTCACAAGATACTTGTGTACTACATTGTCTTGGATTGAATTGTCCCCCGCAGGTATAACATGACCCACAGCCTGGAAATACAATTTTTTATAGTTTGACCTTAATTATATGTTTATTACATTAATGAATTTATGAAACGGTATTAAACCTAAACCTACAGGGTAAATAGCAATTTGGGAATTTTTTTAGATTTTTAAAGCAATATTACTAACAAGGGTGTAAAAGGACCTTGAGTAACAGTGGTGGTATGGATTCTAGTTGAGTTCAGAATTTTAAGTATTTTAAAATCAATTAATATCTCTTCGACAGCTCGCTTAAAATTCTGAGTGCAACTTAAATGCATTAAACTACTGCTTATCAAGACGCTTTAAAACAAAATTTTTGAAAGTGATTTTGTAAATAGGATTTTATTGCGTGGAAGGAGGTTAAGGAAAACAAAATTTGGTTACTGGCATTTACTGTGCTGTGTAATTTCTTTTCTAATCTTATGTAAATTATTTCAAGAAAAGCTAATTAATTGTAGATGTAGATTTTTTTGATTTTTAAAGCAATATTATTAGCAAGGGTTTGAATGGACCTTGAGCAACAGTGGTGGTATGGATTCTAGTTGAGTTCAGAATTTTAAGCATCTTAAAATCAATTAATATCTCTTCGACAGCTCGCTTAAAATTCTGAAGCAATTTAAATGCATCCAACTACTGCTTCTCAAGGCCCTTTAAATTAAAAATTTTGAAAGTGATATTGTGAATAGGATTTTACTGTATGGAAGGAGGCTAAGGAAAACAAAAT
This sequence comes from Pogonus chalceus, assembly GCA_002278615.1. Classification (NCBI taxonomy): domain Eukaryota; kingdom Metazoa; phylum Arthropoda; class Insecta; order Coleoptera; family Carabidae; genus Pogonus; species Pogonus chalceus. Next base: position 6,565,829 of record CM008235.1, read on the forward strand.
TTGGTTACTGGCATTTACTGTGCTGTGTTTATTTCTTTTTAATCTTATATAAATGATTTCAGAAAAAGCTAATTATTTGTAGATGTGAAATGAATATTTTATTTTATTTATCAAATTTTTCGTAACCAAAAATCAGTAAATAAATTCCATTCGCTAAAATTTTGATTTGAATAAAATAACTTAAAGTGTTGCTTCAAATTCAAATTTAGAGGTCATTCAATATGATTTTTGAGTTTCGTACTTATGATATTAGACATAAAACAATTAAAACTTAATTTAGTTTCACTTACTTTGTACACCATAATGTCCACTACAGGCAATCCAAGGTGGTCTATTAATAGAATAACAAAGTGGTTGTCGTACCGGTTCCTTTTGTATGACTGGTACAATAACAGTCTTTACAACTGGATAAGGTTGTAATAAATGGACAAGTTTTTCTTGATAGATAACACGTGGTGGTTGCGCTGGTTCTGATTGTCTTATAAGATGAATTACAACTGAAGTGCAAATATCAGAACATTCCCAATGTCTTTTCTGAATACATTTTTGATATGGTGGTTCAGCTATATTATAGCAATGGACGGGATGGATAACATAACAACAATTTTTAACTTTTTCCGGTTCTGGTGCACTGATATTCACATAATTATGGCTTACGTGGGTAAAATTAATAGGATTGGTAATTACGTTTTTATTGTAGATAAAGTTTTTTAAATCAATTATTGTTGTTATATTTACTGGACTATTGTTTGTTAAAGTGTTATTTCCCAAAACAACTGTAATGTTCTTATCATTATTATTTGGTGTAGTTGGACAAGGTTTTTCACATTTGCATTCAGCAAAACAAGTTTCATAACAATGATCCCCAAAGCAATTGTTTCTACAACTCTTAAAGCAATCTGATTCTTCCCATTTACAGCAACAATTATTTGAAATGGTTTGACATTGCGTCAAACAAGCGCTTCTGCATGCAGATGTACTGCATCCTGCGTTACAACTATTTGTGCAAGAATTACAACCTCCTGAGATACAACAATTGTTACCGTGGCAAATGTTGCAGTTTTGTCCATTGCAACAATTTCCCGATGGGCACTGGTTGCATCCATTTCCATTGCATGTTGTTCTGCAGTTATTACCATTGCAACTTTGACAAGAATTTGAATTGCAACTACCACAAAAACCTCCATTTTGACATCCTGTGTCTCGTTTTTTGATACAATGATGATAAGAAAACGGATCTTTTTCTTGTAAACATAACGACGGTTCACTTTGTTCTTCAATCTCACATGACGCTAAGGCCACTAAAAGGCCAATAATTAGGAAACACAGCCTCATTCTAAAAATTTATAATTATAATTTTCTGTTTAATTTTTTTTTAATTCAAAGTTTAATGAATGTTTATTAAAATTTAACAAATGTTTAAAATAATAATTTTAAGATGAACATTTAAAATGATTTAAAAAAACAAACATATTTTTTTATATTTAAATTTAAAAATACTTAAAGATACAATAAATTATAATTTCTATATATAATTTAATAATATTTTAAAATTAAAGCAATTATTTCATCGAAATTATATAAAAATAATGGTCCAATATTTTTTAACTTGTNTGTTTAATGAATAAAAAATAAAATTATTTACCTGTAAAATATTGGCTGCTGAGATGAGTGGATTTTTGTGAAATGAAATAAAAATCTTATCTAAAAATTTCAACTCCCAAATTTACCGGTACTAATTTTTCACATATTTTTAGGACACTTACCTTGAAATATCGATAAGATAATGAAGAGCTATTTTTTGTAGCTAAGAGAATAAATATTCTTTGAACATTGATCAAATATTTGTCAAGTATATTGACATTTTATGCGTGTATCTTTATTATAAATTTAATTGTTTAAATATGTATTAATTTTTGAAATTTATCATTATCAGTTTGATTGTAATAGGTTTATTACCCTGTAATAAATATTTCATATTTATATTTCAATTTTCTGTTGGAGAATTTAAATAAAAAAAATATTATGAATATAAAATTTTATTATATAATACAATACAAATTAATATAAATGCAATAAGTATATAATAAAAAAATTAAGAGACAAAAACATCTATAACTTCTTCAGTTTTCTAAATTTATGAGATACATATATTTATCTCGGAGCATTTTATTAAATTAGAATTAAATGTCAACTTATGAAATTACTACTTTAAAATAATTAATTTGATATTTATAATTTACGCATTAGTATTATCCTTTGGTTCTTTATCTAAATCGATTGTTGAAGCCTTATGATTATGTTTCTTATCGTCATGCTTTGGATTTTCCTCAAATTTATCTTTCTTTCTTTTAAATCGTTTCTCCTTTTTTTCGTGATTTTTCGGTGCAGCAATAGAAATTAAAGCATATCTTGATGTAGGTGTTTTGGAAGCCGTTGAGTTAGTAACTGAATAATGTTTTGACTGATCATTCACTTCTGTACTACTGGAGTTTAATTTATTTAATGGAATAATTGTTTCATGTACATATTTAGCTTCTGGATATTGCAGCATAGAGTGTGACTCGTTATTATTATCACCAGATTTTGTAATAATAGTAGATTCTTCATTATCTGCATCAATAATATCGTCATCATCAAGATTATTTAAGTTTGGTTGACCAAATCCAAAACTAGGATATGGTGAATATCCTCCATTATAATATGAAGAAATTCCTCCGGGATTACCTCCTGGAGCATCTCCTGAAATTGTTTCTGAAACACCATCTATATGTCTTACGGAAAGTCCTCCTGCAACACTTCCTTGTAAACCTGCTCCTGGTGCTCCTAATGGTAGTCCTCCCACAGCACCTCCCGGAAATCCACCCATAAATCCTCCTGGATATCCTCCCATCATGCCTCCTGGATATCCTCCCATCATACCGCCTGGAAATCCTCCCATCATACCTCCGGGGAAACCACCAGGAAAACCTCCCATAAATCCTCCTGTGAAATAACTAGGGTAGCCACCAAACATAACACCTGGATATCCAGGTAACATAGTTGGTTGATAAAATGGTCCTTGTCGATATAATGGTCCATTATTAAATCCATTGTCATGACATCTGGCACATCTTAAGTGATGATGACTATTTACTTGGTGATCGTAGCAACCATGGCAATTGTGGAACGTCTTTTGTCCACAGTTGACATACGGCCAACTTTGTTGATATGAGCATCTTGGTTGAACTTGTGGCACGTAAAATACTTTTTTGTGACAACCAGAATCATCACAATAACTTTGAGGCTGGGCATGTACGATTGTCGCAATACAGAATGGAGCACATCTTCTATGTCGATAATGGAAACATTTTGTAAATGGATAAGCATTTGTTTTAACACACTGACGTGGTCCAACAACATAACAGCATTTCTCTCCGTTTGGACCTCTACTTAATTCTTCTGAAGATGTTTGACTTTGATAATCCATTTTAAATTGATCTTCTCTACTCAATGTTATATTATTGTAATTGGTATTATTTATTTGGATCGGAATATCAATTAAATTAGTATTATTAATAATATTATGTAAATTAATAATTGTTGTTATATTATGTTTACTTTGACTAGTTTCATTTTTTTGGCCAACAATTGAAATCTTTTGATCACTATCGAAAGCTCCACTGCTTTCATATTCATAAATTCTTTGTTTACATTCTCGTTTACATTCTGATCGGCAGTGATTCGTTTTACATTGGTTATGACAAGTTTTATGGCAACATAGATTGGTATTACAAACTTCACTGCAACAATTTCGGCATTGATTCGGACATACGCAATCTTCACAATTTACATCGCATGATTCTTGGCAGTTTGAACAATCGAAATATTCACATGATTCTTGTTGTAAATTGCAGCCTACCGAACGCTTGTGGCGACGGCCCTCTTCAAGGCATGTTATATATTTATTATATTCGGTTTCATGAGAACAAGAATCGGTTGATTTTTCAACACAATTTTCTTCAACGCATGATATTGTTGTAATTTTTACAATTACTAATAAAAATAGTAATAGAAATCGCATCTGAAACAAGCAAAATTTTATATTTTTTTAAGTGAATTTATATGAACTAGATTTTATATAAAATAAATATATACAATATCAATGAATTCTTTACAAAATATTACATAATATAAAAATAAATAAGTTTATTTATTTTGTATTGTCGGAAGATTTTTAAAAATATCCATAAAACCCTAATAAAATAAACTATTTTCATTTTATTTAAGATTAAATATTTAGAATCAATTAAATAAACAATAATATTATAAAAGATTATTTTAAATCTCAAGTGTTTAATCTTTCAATTGAAATTAATTTTTTATCTATAGTATAAATAAAATCCTTAGTCTGTTACAATGAAATATGTTTTTGATAATTCTGTATTTTCATAAGTTACTAGATAAAAAACTTAATTATTTATGATACTTATTTAAACAAAATAATATTTTTTACTATGTGGTAAAATTTATTTTATAAAATAAGAAATATTTGAATTAATTTCGAAAAATAAATTTAAATATTTTTTTTATTCTATTAATTTTAGAATAAATATTGAAGCACTTAAGTTGTTTAGAATAAAAATATGCATCCAATAAGCCCTTTTTTAATAATATGCGACGATTCTGTCACAAAAGACAGGAAAAATAAAATTTCCATCTTTAAGTAGTTTACAGAGTGGCATGTAAAATAAAACTAATAAATTTAATTTAAGTGACATTGCCTCAGTTCTTGTATTTATAAATTTCTCTACAATCTTGTCTTTATATTTGAAAATTATTATTTAGAATTTTTTTTTATTTATATAAAAATTAATTATAATTTTTAAACTATATTTAGTAATTAATATTTGTATGAGTCTTCATTATTTTAATTTGTCTAACATTAAAATAAGAATTAAAAGAACACAAAGTGTTAAAAAGTTATTTGTTTTAATTTGCACGGCACACTGTAAATTGCTTAACGATGGAAAATTTAATTTACCTGTATCTCATGATAGAATTATCGTATATCATTAAAAATGGACTTACAAAATTTGTATTTAAATATTTGTTCTAAGAAAAAAATTTATAGCGTAATGAAAATTTTACTATTGAGCTTCCTATATCACAAAAAAATAGACACCCGGTATATACATGTATTTATGAAATTAATTGACTAAAATTGTAGTTAAGTTTTATTTTTTAAGAAGATTTTTATTTAATAAATAAATTAATAGCATTAACTATTTTTCAATAAATAATTACATTTGTCTTAATACCAATTTATAATTTTAAATAAAATAAATTATTAATTATTTCTTTAATAAACTTCACTAAATAAATCAAATTAAATGTAATGATTAATAAATAAATTTCTTCATAAAAATAAAAACTTGAAACAATTTTTAAATTATTGTTTAAAATAATAAAATTATTAGATAAATATTGATACATAAAATAATCTTCGAAATATTATTTCCAAACCGTACAACAAAATTTATGTTAAATATTGTGAAATATATAGATAAAATCTAATTCTAATCAAACAATTTTTTTATTGTAAAAAGAAAGCTGACATAAATTTTGACTATTTAAAGAATGATATTTTTATGATAAGAAAGTATCAAAATCTATTTTTTATCGATTTTTTTAGAGATTTAAGTGCCATATTTTATTTGAACAATTTGTTAAATGAATTGATAAAAAAAGTATATTTTATTTCATATAAGTTATTAGTATTATTAAATATTTAATAATTATTATTTATATGCAGTTAATATATGCATGATGTTAATTTGAATAATTAAAAACTGTAATAAAATTATTTAATTATAACGGTTTGGATGGAATTCATTACAGATGATCAAAAACCAAAATAAAACATATATAAAATAATAATTATTAATAAAACACTTATAAATATTTAAACACAAAACATAACAAAAACAAAAAAATAAAGCCGCACTTACTGTAATAGTTTTTCTCGTGGATGTCAATGATGTATAGCAAATATATTTTATTGTTATCCCGACGCGTCTTCGCACGAACTAAAGACTATGTGAAATCATATATGTTGCACCTATATTTATTTGTTTTTCTAGTGATATCAGATTATTTTCTATTTGATTAAATGCGGTTGGTATGCTGCAGTGCATTTTTTAATCCTGAATTTAAGAACATCATTTATTTTGCATTTTCAAACTTCAAATTGGAACATGATTTTTTTACGTTATCTATTATATATGTATAATCCCTATTTAATAGATAATTTTTATTGGTTATGGTATACGTCATCAGCAAATTATGAATCATTAGTATTTAAAAAATTTGAACTGATTTTTTTATAATTACAGAAATACAAATACTTATTTTTTAATATTAATACTATTTTATCCAGTTTTAAAGTTGGAGTATTCTAAATTTAAATCTGATAAATTAATTATATGATTTTATTTTCTATTTTGATGTAATTTTAAGTTATTTTAATGAAGTTATAGTTTAAAAGGTAGTTTACAAATTAATTTCTAACAATTTTTAAACATTCTGAATAATCTCAGTTCTCATATGTTTCATCTCTTAGATTCTTCCTTATTTGTTCCTTCTGATAGTATTAAAAAAATGTTTTGTAAATATTTAAATTCAGTTCTTTTGCTTTTATCTAGTTTCATGGTTTGTAGGTTTACATGATGTAAATCATTGACATACTAATTTGAAAATATTTTTTTGTATTTGTTGCCCTGTTATAAATGTTTTGAATTTCATGAAATATGAACAAGAAATTTAAAAAAATTACAAATTCAATTCTTATGTATAATTAAAATTACTTGAACGGTACAAATAGTTTTATAATATCAAAATTACAGAAAAAAAATATATTGTCAGAATAGTAATTAAATTTTGATTGAATTTTCTTGCATTAAAAGAAAACTTGAATTTATAAATAAATTAAAACTAAAAAATATTTTATAAATTTGTTATAATTATTATGGAAAACCAGAATAAAAATTTTTTTTATAAAAATTATTTATTTTTAAGTCGATAAATATACAATTAAAAATTCAAATTATTATATTTTTATAAATAAAAAATATTCTTATTTTTGTAAAGCGGGAAGAACAAATTTGTTTTTATATAAAATTGGTAGAAAATATATATTTTTAGAATGATTATATTCATTTACTTAAAAGAATACTTTTAGTTCGGTAAAACGCGCAAAAAAGGGGTCAACCGTGAATTTTGAGAAGGCAACAATTTTATTTTTTCGTGGTCGCGGAGGATGCCTATTTGGCGCAATTTTGAAAATAAGGGCGAAAGCTTGCTTGTAGATTAACTTGAAAACTATAAGTGATACAAAAATTTTGTAACAAGCTTTGATAATAATATTATTTACAATTTTTGTTTATAATTTTTTGTCATAACAATAATAATAAAAAAGTTATAAATAAAAATAGATGTAAAATTAAGCAATGAATGCACTTTAAGCG
>CM008235.1:6591146-6608489 GCA_002278615.1 Pogonus chalceus
AAGGTAAGTGTTATAAACAATTTAATATTTATTAAATTAATAAATGTAATTTGAAAGTTCACATGGGTTAAGAATAAATGAAACTAATTTTGATAATCAAAATAAAACTAATATAATTACATTTCTTTCTATAAATTGTTATAAACTTATAGTAAAATAATTAACAAGTGATAAGAATAAACAAATGTAAAATTAATAAATAATTAAAGATTAGATTTAATCATTGGATTAGAGGATATCGTGTCCCAAAAATGCATTCTGTCCAAATCGCAATTAGGTTTCATTTCAAAATTATCCCCTATTTCTAAACAATTAAATGTATCTTGTTTTACTGGAGTCCAAATTAAATTTTTTAATTTCTCTGACTTGGTAGAAATAGGATTGGATGTTTTTGCAAAATTAGTCCATAGTTCAGTAACTTTTTCAACAGCATTTTCTTCTCTGCTTCCTGGGGAAAATTCTGGCAAGAATTCTGTCTTGAATAAATAACCAAGGTCATCGCAATGACTTACACCTAGAATATGAAAATCATAAATGCAGTCAATCTGAAAATAATTAATTCAAAATTATTAAGTTACTAAAGTGATGGATTTAGTCATAGACCCATGAGGCCCTGGCCTAGTGGGGCAAAATTTACGGAACGATCAATTTAATACCCTTAAAAATAAAAATAATACAACTTTCATTAAAAGTATTTAAAATAATTATTAAAATGTTAAACTAAACTAGGTAATAATTAAATTGTTAAACAAAATAAATTGTACTGAGTTTTCTGTCGGCACTTGGTAGAACATTTTTAATAGAATTGGGTGATAAACACCGAATCAAAAATTCTTCATGAAAATTTAATTTTAAACACAACAAATTAATATTTCTATAAGTATATTGTCCTTATATTATAAATAAAAAAAGAAGCTAACGTTACCAAAATTTTTTATGTCTATTCGGTCAAAGTGTGAAATATTAATTAACCATATTTCCTATCCATTTTTTTTAATTTATGCTGAGATTATATGCAAAGAACCCCAATACAATTTCTCATTTTTTTCTGAATTAAAATTAAAATTAAGTTAATTAACGGTTACTGAAAATCTTTCTAGTAAAAGTCTTGAAGTGCGGATTTATCTATTTTCATCTATAGGAAGTATTTTTTGATAAAAAATTTAGGATTTAACATTTTTTTACATTATATACAAAATATAATAGGTGGAGTTCCACTTCTAGGCCCTAATTATTAATGTAATTTATGATTAAACAAAAATAAATTTAAGTTTAATTTTAAGAAATTTATTTAAAAATGTTTTTTTGAGTTAAATATACTACAAAATAAAGTATTTTTGTTTTTTCGTAAATTAGATATTTTATTATAATAATTACTAAGTACTATAAAAAAAGGCGCAACATTGGAAGGGGTTAAACCTAAATCCGCCACTAAGTTATATTTATCTTAAACGCTTTTTATGAAAATAACATTATTACCTGGTCTGGTGATATTGAGCAGCTTTTTAACAAAATTCATATTAGTTTCGAGTGTGAATATATAAAAATAAATTTGGTCAGAATTTTTTAGATGTTCCCTGATAGTAACGTATATTCCTCTCAAAAACAATGTATCAGTTTCCCACTACAAAAATTATCATATTTTATTTATTATAAAATTATTAAATATTTATATTAATTACTTTTAAATACTCATCAACATTTTCGTTGGACAATTCTGATCCTCCTAAATAAAACTTTTTAACTTGATCAGAAATATTCTTTTCTAATTCAGATCCATTTTGAATATTGTAGTACCAAGGTAATTTAGTATAAAAATTTTTTACTTCATCTATTTTTAATGATCCATATTTTTTAACATGATCTAATTCTGCAATAAGTCCTTCGCGATTAGTATATCCGATCATCATCGGAACTTTGTTATAATTTCCAGATTTTATAATATCTATTGGATGTTGGGTAAGAAAATTCGGTTCTGATAAAGATGGTTTTTCAATTACGAAAGACGTCGGGCGCAAAGTGTTGCAATCAAGGCACTGAAATATACCAAAATAATTATCTATTAATTTTATTAGTAATAATCTTAAAAAACAATGTTTGATTAATTATTAAATATTTACATCTTTAATAATATCCTGTGCTTTCATAAAATCATCAGCAGGTACATTTTTTAGAAATTCTAAAACTTTTTTATCGTCATCATTTTTAAATCCTAAAACTTCAGCTACTTTTTTTGCTATTCTTGAGCCATGTAACCATGGATTAAGTGCACAACCACTTTGCAAAATTGCTTTATGAAATAACCCTTAAATATTAAATTCATTAAAAAAAAAAATGAAATTTTATGTATGTTTTACGTTACCTTTAGCCATTGGTGATAATATTAATAAATGGCAAGATGCTCCACCAGCACTTTCTCCAAATATGGTAACATTTTTAGGATCTCCACCGAAATTACTAATATTGTCTTGAACCCATTTTAATGCTTGTACCATATCTTTTAATCCCATGTTACCTGTTACTCCTAATGACGGATCTTCCAAACTTAAAAAGCCTGTAAAATATATTATTATATAATATTAAATATAAAATTGAATTTTGAAATAGTTACTAACCAAGTAAACCTAATCGATAATTAATAGTTACTAAAACAATATCTTTTTTTACTAAATATTCTGGTCCATATACATCTGTGTTGCTAGAACCATAAAGCAATCCACCTCCATGAATCCAAAACATAACTGGTTTTTGAACAAAATTCTTATCATTTTTGGGTAACTAAAAATCAAAATAAGAAATCATTTGTACTTTTAGAAATTTATATATTCATTTAAAAATAATATTACGCTACGCTTATGTCAATTGTTTTTATAAATATAATAAAATTTGAAAGTAGAAAACGGAGTATGTACATTTATTAGACTTTTATTCAACTTTCTAATAATTCTAACTATCTTTGCTTGTTACTTTTCATTTAACATTGAATCTAAATAATTATAAATATATTTTAAAATACTGACTTGAGAAGTATAAACATTTAAATATAAACAATCTTCTGCTCCAATAATTTTTTCTCGTACAATAAAATCTCTTGATAAACTCGCATTGCCTAATTTAGTTGCATCGCGTATTCCTTCCCATTTTTCTGGATTTTCGGGGGCCTTTAATTTAAAAAACGATAACAAAGTAAATATTATAATTTAATTGGTATAAATAAGAAAATAAATTAAATATTAATTGATTATAAAATACAAAACAACAAAATAATAATGTCTTATAAAAAATCTATTTAATCAGTTAAAAAGAAAAACTTATATGATTCAAGTTCAATTATTGATATCTATAAAATGTAATAAATTTATTTATAAGAATTAAAATAATGTTGACAATTTTTATATTATTGTTTTAAACTGCATATATTAAATAACAATCTTGTTGTGTTTATACTGTAAGTGTTTAATTAAAATATTTACCTTGAATCTTAGCGGTCCTAGCGGCGGTTTTGCATAAGGTATACCTTGAAAACTATAGTAATTAGCACCTTTATAATCTTTACCAATTTTTCCTTTTAAACTGCCTTGTTTAGTTTTTAAAATAAGATCACTCATTTTTAAGTCTTTAGTTGTAATTAATGCTTTTAACTCTTACAAGAGAAATTGAATGAAGTAACATATATACTAACCGGTCCCCCACTTTAAGAACCTTGGAATGTTAACCGCGATTAAATAGCTATTTTAAACAGAGCTGTATTAAAATGATTATTTACAAACAGCAAAATATATAATTCATTGTACTACAGAATGACTGATTACAAATAAAATGTTATTTTTTATACCTTCTACCTAAGTAACTTAAAACGATCAATAAAATGCTACGAAGCAATATATATATATAATTCCCACAAATTCTATAATCTCCAAATTATATACATATCTTAACGTTAACATATAAATTTTGAGTAAGTTTGAAAAAATAAAAACTCTTGAGTTGGGAACAACGCGCAACTTTTATCTATAAATTTAAATATACGCTAAAATAATAACGTCAAATTGTACTACCTTGGAAAGTTATCGAAAAGATTAAATTTAAGTACCTGCTAGTGTTAAAATAAAAAGGGAAAATACTACCACTAACTAGCGCCTAAATAAAAAGATAAAATTCTATAACCAGTTACCACTAAAATAAAGAAGTAAAATTTAACTACCTGTTCCTGATAAAATAAAAAAGTAAAAAAAAAATACATACTGGCATAATAATAAATAGATTAAATTTTATTATCTGTTAGCGATAAAATTATAAGGTTAATTTTTTTTACTTGCTACATCTAAAATAAATAACTCGCGTTTTACTACCAGCTGGAAATTTTAAGATGGCCATAGTTTAGCATGTATGGAGTCTATTTTATATAAATGGATTAAATTATTGTAGTTCTGTTCAAAATAAAATAACATATTTTTTCAATAAAAATAAATATATTTTTTATTACTTATTTACAACCTATAAAATATGTCTTTTCAAGGTTAAATATATACCGCTTATATATAATTGATAATAGTTATTTATGACAAAATGATATTTGAAATAATAATAACTTTCAAGTCATTTGAATTTATTTATTAACAAAGCTTTTAATCTTATTTGTTGCATGATATAAGATACCATTGAAAAACATTTCACTGTAATTTATAAATTTAATTTTTCATATAATTTCATAAATTTAATAGAATTAAAATCTAAACTAACCTTGTTCTTCGGTATCAGAAGTATTTAGTACTGATCAGCTATTTGCGTCGTTTAATTCCAATAAAATTTGTATTTATTTATTGACTACATTTTATTTAATATTGAGAATCAAATATATTGTCTTTATTTTAAATTTAAGTATAAACCAATACATTTTTTTAAATTCAGTGTATGTGTATTTATATTATTATTTTGTGTACTAATAAATTTACATATACAAAATTTATTTATTTATTTTTAAGTTATTTATATATTTCACATGAAATAATAAATTCATTTTTGTTTTTTTTTTAAATTAAATTATTNTACATAAGTATGACTTAAGATTTATTTCTGTAACGGGTTTCCAATATTAATGAATTTGGAATAGATATTGATTCTTAACAATAATATATAGATGGAATATTATTTTTATGTGGATAAATTAAAATTTAGGCTCAAATCTAACTGAAGCAGTCGAATCATTCAAAAATTTCATTTGGCTGATGTCTTATCTGTTTTAATAATTAGTTTTTTTTTCATAATTCAAACAACATAATATGATATTGAAAAACCTAAAAATCAGATTTAATCATTGGATCAGAGGATATAATGTCCCAAAAATGCATTCTATCTAAATCGCAATTAGGTTTCATTTGAAAATTATCTCCTATTTCTAAACAATTAAATGTATCTGGTTGTACTGGTGTCCAAATTAATTTTTTTAATATATCAGATTTAGTACAAACAGGGTTAGATGTTTTTGCAAAATTAGTCCATAGTTCAATTATTTTTTCAACTGCATTTTCTTCTCTACTTCCTGGAGTAAATTCTGGTAAATAATTCGTTTTGAATAAGTAACCAACATCATCGCAATGAGTTACACCTAAAATATGATAATATTTAATGTCGTGAAAATGTGTTTAAAGTTATCAGTAAAATAATTACGTTAAAATAATATTATTACCTGGTCTGGTGATATTCAAAAGTTTTTTAATAAAATTCATATTAGTTTCGATTGTGAATGTAAAAAAATAAATTAAGTCAGAATTTTTTAAATGTTCTCTGATAGAAATATATATTGCTCTAAAGAACAATGAATCGGTTTCCCACTAAAACATGAGTCATTCTTTATTTATTATTAAAAAATTTTAATACTTATATAAATTACTTTGAAAAACTGGTCAATATTTTCATCAGATAATTCTGATTCTCCTAAATAAAACTTTTTAATTTGATCACAAATTTTCTTTTCTAATTCAGATCCATTTTCAATATTGAAATACCACGGTAGTTTAGTATAAAAATTTTTCACTTCATCTAATTTTAGTGATCCATATTTTTTAATATGATCCGATTCTGAAATAATACCTTCGCGATTAGTATAGCCGATCATCATTGGAACTTTATTATAATTTCCAGATTTTATGATGTCCATTGGATGTTCGCAAATAAAATTTGGTTCAAGTGCAGATGGTTTTTCTATTACGAAAGATATCGGACGCGAAGCATGACAGTCAAGATTCTAAAAGCAATTAATTCAATAATCACTTGTTAAAAATAGTATGTTCACTTTATTTTATGCCTATTTTACTTTTACACCATTTTAAAATTTCAAAATAGAATTTTTTTATATTTTATAGTATAAAAACTAAATAAGTGCATATATTAATTTTAGTAAAAATAATTTAAAATCAATATTTATTACATTCATTATAATATCTTGAGCTTTCATAAAATCTTCAGCAGGAATATTTTTTAGAAACTCTAAAACCTTTTTATCGTCATTGTTTATAAATCCCAAAACTTCAGCTACTTTTTTTCCTATTTTTGAACCATAAAAATTTGGATTGAGTGCACAACCACTTTGCAAAATTGCTTTATGAAATAACCCTGAAATATTAAATTTATTTTAAAAAAATAATATTTTATATAAGTTTTATTTTACCTTTGGCCATTGGTGATAATATTAATAAATGGCAAGATGCTCCGCCAGCACTTTCTCCAAATATGGTAACATTTTTAGGATCTCCACCGAAATAACTTATATTTTCTTGAACCCATTTTAATGCTTGTACCATATCTTTGAATCCCATGTTACCTGTTACTCCTAATGCTGGATCGTCCATACTCAAAAATCCTTTAATTATTATTAAATATTAAAACAAAATTAATTTCTAAAATAAAAACTTACCTAGTATACCTAGTCGATAATTAATAGTTACTAATATAATATCTTTTGTTACTAAATATTCTGGTCCATATACATCAGTGTTACTAGAACCATAAAGTAATCTACCTCCGTGAATCCAAAACATAACTGGTTTTGGAACAAAATTTTTATCATTTTTTGGTAACTAAATATTAGAATAAGAAGTTTTAAGTCTTTTGTTCTATTTGATATTCATTTATTTATATTTAAAAAATATAATACACTGTGTTAGCGTCAATGCTAGACAAAATATAATAAAATTTGAAAATGTATATTTTTTAAACTAATTTAGTTTTTTACTATTTATTTTACTTAATATAATAATACATAAATTTTAAAATACTGACCTGAGGAGTATAAACATTTAAATATAAACAATCTTCTGCACCAATAATTTTTTCCCGAAAAATAAAATCTCTTGATAAACTAGCATTACCTTGTTTAGNTATTGAATAATAATTAAATATAATTTAAATATTTACCTTGAATCTTAGTGGTCCTATCGGTGGTTTTGCATAAGGTATACCTTGAAAACTATAGTAATTTCCATCTTTATAATTTTTACTGATTTTTCCTCTTAAAGTACCTTGTTTAACATTTATAATAATATCACTCATTTTTAAGTCTTTGGTTCTAATTATTGGTATTAATTTTCACAAGAAAATCGTACGAAAGAACATTTATTTAAACTATCAGAGCCTTGAGTTGAACAGGTTTTGATAAATTATAATTATTATAATGTAAACAAAGGTGTATATAAATAATATTTATGCTGACGCCAATGTTTATAAGCCGGTATTCTATAGATTGTCTGATTAAACATAAAATTTATATTTATAAGAACTCTATCTCAGTAATTTGATGATACACAAAATACCTATTAGACCTAAAATTTAAAAATTTACGATTATTCTAAAATAATAAATAGATTCAAATTAAATAAAATTAAAATGAATAATTAATAGCCTATTGTTAAATAAAAATTGTAGTCAAATATAATAATTTTTCACATAATGCAATTTTTTTCTTCAATGCAAATAAATATATCCCCTTACATAATTATAAAAAAAATATTTCAAGGTTTATTATACTTATATACCGTTTATATATAAATGATAATAGTTATCTATGACGAAAATAATTCTTAATATAATAATTGTTTTTATATCATGTAAATTTATGCGGGTTATCACAAAATATTTATAATCATAAGTATAAAAAATAATGAATTCCTTTGGAAAGTTTTACAAACATTTTCAGATATTTGAAATCAAGCTTTTCTTCTTTTCTATTCATTATCAGTATGTATTAAAATGCTTGTTTTTAGTTTAATTTATTTGAATTACAACTAAAATTAAAATTTGTTTCATTTTGCAGTATTAAACTGTAATGTTAATCAGATATCAATAATTTATTTCTTATAAATGTTTTTTGTTTTATTTTTTAAAGGTAGTATATATAATCTTTTTATTGCTAATTTTTTCATATACTAAGATAGATATTAAAATGCGCTCTTCGGCATTGAATTTTTCATCAAAATATGTATAATAAGCACTAGTTTAAAATTGGTTGATTTTTGAGTACACTTACCGATATCCTTAAATTTTTTTCGTTCTTTCCGAATTTCTAAAAAACTAACATAAATATTAAAATGCGCTTTTCGGCAATGAATCCGCAATAAAATTCTCTATAAAAATATGTATATGTGTAATAAAGGTATTTTTTTTATTATTTGCTCGAAAACTAAAAAAAATATAAAAATGCGCTTTCGGCATTGAATTTGCAATTACATTTCGTATCAAAATATAAGTACATAATAAATACTGCCGTTTACTTTTCTATAGAAATAATATATTATATATTGAAATCAAAAAATTTATAAAATTTACATTTTTATTTCGAAAAAATTATATATTTTGCACGAAATAATCATTATTGTTTTTATTTAAATTCAAAATAAAGATATGAACCTAGTGTCAACTGTCTTCATTTCGAACACGTTTTTGAGATAATTTAGTACATCAAGAATGATAAAATATTTGGTTTTATTAATAGTTTTATTTAAGTTATCAATTTGGAAACTGAAAAAACATCATTTAAGTGATGAAAATTAGTGACAATTGTTTTGTTCAAATTAAACTCATTGTGATCAAAAATCTAAATAAATGTATCAAAGTTCCGAAAATGATCCCGAAAAGTTATACTGCTATTAAATAAATCGTTTTTTTTTCTATATCAATTTGTCTCGTCAATTATTGAACATTCCTCGTATATGTAATTAGTACTATTAAATGATATTTTAAATATTTTTGATAAAAACCAGTTTTTTAAAATTTCAATGGATAAAATAGTATTTGAACAAAAATTTTATCTTTGTAAAAATTTGCTAAACTTTTAAAAGACTTTTTACAATATAAATGAAATTTAAATGGGATAAAACTTTGAACAATAATATATTTATTATGGTAAAGTAATATATTACATTTTTGTGGACATATTAAAATTTAGCTTCAATTCCATTTGAAGCAGCTAAATCATCCCAAAATTTCATTCGTTCCGCTTCTGGATCTTTTGTAATAGTTAGTTCTTTATCAATATTCAAACAACTGATATTATCTGCTGTCAATTTGGGCCATTCAATATTAATAAGCGAATCTTTTGATGCCGGATTTGGATTTCCAGTTTTCGCAAAATTGGTCCAGAATTTAACAACACGGTGCATTGAAATTTCTTCCAAACTACCTGGTGCTATTTCAGGGGTTAGTATATTTTTAAACAAATATCCTAAATCATCTCCGTGGCATACACCTAAAATAAGTAAAGACATTTTATAATTTTGCTTTAATTTAGAGTATTTAATTAAATTTGTAATTTACCTGGATGAGTTATTTGTGCAATATTGTTTTTAAACACATTTAATTTGGTCTCAATATTAAACCTGTAGAAATAAATTGGCTGATTTGATGTTTTCAACATATTTTTCATTGTTATTTGAATTCCACGAACGAAAAATGTATCAGAATGTATCTGTTACAAAAATAATATATTTAAATTAATTTATAAAATAACTTAAGAACTATCAAAAAACATTTTTTTTTCTTTCATAAAATGTTTCTTAAATTTGTATATGCATTAACTAAAAAACTTTATTATCGATTTACAAATTTAAAATAATAAATCTTTTTAAAGCAAAAATAAACGAAAAAATGTCAAAATAAAAGTAAAAACCTTGAGCTTTTTAATTTTAAAGTTCTGTTTTTTTTTTTTTTTTAATTTACGAACTGTTAATAATAATTAAAAAATATGTAGTTTGTTTAACGTAAAAACGAAGAACAAGAAATTTTATTGTAAAAGTTAAAAGATTAAATAAACAATATTTAAAAAATTAGACATATTAGTTTGACTGTTCATCCAGAAAAAAATTATAAATTTCGGCTAGAATTCAACATTTTATAAATATATGCCCCCTTAAATATAAAAGTACTTACAAAAAAATATTTATCGATCATATCTGATTTAGTATCTGCGTAATAGAACTCCTCAATTTGTTTGGCAATTTTTTTGGATAAATCTGAACCTTTTGGGATATTATAAACAGCAGGGATGGTTTCTTCGAAATCTTTTATTTTATGATCAGTAGGTTCGGTTTTTTGATACATTTTTTGGTATATTTCTATTAACATTCCTTCTTGGGATGTATAACCAAGCATAATTGGAACTTTATTAAAATTCCCGGAGCGGATTATATCCAATGGGTTTTCGGTAAGAAAAGCTTCTGGATTTGGTTTCTCAATTACTGGACCAAATGGACGAACCAAGTTTACTTGGAATGGCTAAAAATTTCATTTAAAAAATTAGAATATCCAAAAATAAGAAAATACGCTAAGCTAATTAAATATTAAGATATACAAGTGACTTATTTTAAAGTATCCCCAGGAATATCCGTCTAAAAGTTACGTTTTCGAAGAAAGCGTGTATAGTGCTATCAAAATTTTATTTCCCCAGGGGTGCGAGTGTTACTCATCTTTGAAATCTTAAAGGGTAATTTCCATTTTTTATTACAGTTTACAATAGAACATATAAAATTAAGAAGGATTTATTTAGATAATTTTCATTTAATTTTTTTTACAAAAGGCACCAACGACAACGGGAAGATATTTTTAACTAAAACATATATAATTTGTTAAATTTACTATGGAGCATATCATCTCACTGCAGGTTTTTCAGGGCTACAGGATGTACAAAATTCGATCGTGCAATCTTCTGGCGGTGTACATGGAGTAATACTAATGCCGGCGATTCGCCCCAATTTAATTTTTAACTAATTATGAATAGCTGATTTTAAAAATGTCAAAAAACAACAATTTATCAATTAAAATGAGTAAAGGCCCGGAAGATTTAAAATAATATATTTTAACCATTTTACGCCATCCGTAAGAATTTTAAAAATAATTAAATGAACTGTAAAATATTTTTGAGATTTTTTAAAAATTATTCACATTTGTAAACCTTGTAATTAAATTTTAAAACTTATTTCATTATTTAAAAAAATAATATATATTCAAATGTAAACTTTTTTTAAAAGAGCGTAAGAATTGATGTCATAAAATGAAGTATTTAATTAAGTCGTAGTAAATAATATAATTTGAACAGTGAAATAATACAAATAAGAGAATAAGGTCAAATTTATAAAGAACAATTTATACAAGGCTATTCTGAAAATGACCATGTTTATAGTATAAAATACGGCAGAACATGAGATATATTCAAAAAGATTTTATATTATATATTATATTTACATCTTTGATGATCTCTTGAGCATCTAAAAACTTTTCAGCTGGAACTTTTTTCAAAAACTCTAAAGCTTCTTTTTCATTCTTTGCCTCTTTGCCCAAAGCTTGCGCTATTTGAATTGCATTTCTTTGGCCACAAGCCCAGGGATTGATGCTTGCACCACTTTGGAGAATTGCGCGGTGAAATAAACCTTAAAAATTATAAAAATTAATTTATAAAGCGCGATAATACGTAGAATGTATTTAAGAATTACCTTTGGCACTTGGTGATAAAACTAAATAATTACAAGCTGCAGATCCAGCACTTTCACCAAAAATTGTAACATTGTTAGGATCACCATTAAATTGTTTGATATTTTTTTGAACCCAGTGAAGAGCCAACACCATATCTTTTAAACCTGCATTACCAGGTACTCCAAGAGATGTATCTTCCAAACTTAAGAATCCTAAACATGCAAATAATTATATTTCATATGTTTCTAGTAAAAATATACATTAAATTACCCAAAATTCCAAGTCTGTAATTAATTGTGACGAGTACAATATCTTCAGCGACTAGGAATTCAGGTCCATAAATCTNCAATTGTTATAAATTATGCATAAAATATTATCTACCATTAAAAATAATTTAAAAATTCATTTGAGAATAACTCTCAAATTTAAGCTATTTATTTTGAAATATTAAGCGATAAAAAAAGAATTAAATTTCAAAATAAATAGTATATATACCTGTGACGTGTACACATTCAAATTAAGACAATCTTCAGTTCCAATTTTATTCATAAAAATCATATGATTTGATACACTCTCGCTTCCTTCTTGAGTTGCATCGCGAATTCCTGTCCATGGTTCTGCGGGAAGTGGAGCCTTAAAGTTATTTTTAAATACACATTAAAAAAAAAAAAAAAAACTACAAATGGCTTTAACGAAAATATTTCTTTTAAAAAAATGACGAATGATAAAGCAATTATTTATCTTTATTTCAATATTTGTTTAAAATATTCTTATCTTGTTTTGATACAAAATTATCTAATAATACCGAATTACATAAACATAATTAACAAAATTACAATTAACCGGATATAAATATAGTTAGTATAAACACATTTTACGAAAATATTATTTAAAACGTAATTTCTACAATATTTGTATATGTTATCAGGTATAAAATAATGTATTCATCTAATAAAAAAAAAAACCGGTAGACCTTTACCTTGAATCTTAGTTCACCAACAGGAGGTTTCGCATATGGAATACCTTGAAAACTATAGAATGATTTTCCTTTGATATCAATTGAAGTTTTCCCTTTTAATTTCCCTTGTTGTACTTCGACAATTGGTTCAGCCATTTTCACTTAATTTATTTGAATGAAATTAATAAATTTTTATCTTAGTTTCACGATATAACATGCAATCTCGCAGTCGCAGTTACCGGCAGTCAACTGACTAATTTTTATATTGAAAGATTCTTGATATGAACCATGGAAAACAATTCTGATTCGCTCGTTCTCTGGTTCAATCAAATATTGTTTCTATAAACAACTTAAGTATTTATACCTTGTTTGTTGCTATACTATGTTTAAAAATAAAAAACTTACTATCTATTATTATTTTTAAATTGAAAAAATAAACTGAATTAAAAAATATTTATCAATAAAATCAGTTTCAAGGTTAAAAGCTATAAATATCTTAATATTAAGAAATATAAATTAGATTTAAGCAAATTCTAAAAGCCTCATTTCATATTCATTCAAAAAGGAAAGGAACAATAAAGTGGAATTTTTTTTTTTTTTTTGAAAATAATAATTCACTTAAATTCAACAACAATTTATTGACTATTTAAAATGGTAACATTACAATTTAGATTGAATTCCATTTGATGCAGATAAATTATCCCAAAATTTCATTCGTTCTGAATCTGGATTTGTTGTGATTGTAAGTTCTTTATCAATATCTAAACATCTTAATTTATCTTCTGTAGCAACGGGCCATTCAATATTAATAAGCGCATCTTTTGTTGTTGGATTCGGATTTCCAGTTTTTGCGAAATTGGTCCAGAATTTAATTATACGGTGCATTGAAATATCTTCCAAACTACCTGGCTCAATGTCTGGTGTTAATAAAGTTTTAAACAGGTAACCTAAGTCGTCTGCATGGCATACTCCTAAAACAAATTAAAATATGTAATTTAATTGTTTTATTTTTAAATATAAAATAAAATTAGTACCTGGATGATTTATTTCTCCAACTTTTTTATATGTATTTAACTCAGTTTCGATATTAAATCTGTAGAAATAAATCGGTTGATTTAAAGTCTTCAACATAGCTTTAATTGTTACTTGAATTGCACGAACGAAAAATAAATCTGAATGAATCTATAAAATATTAAAATAATATTACGAAATATATTTAAAATTAATAAAATTAATACTTACAACATAATAATTATCTTGCTCATGAGACTTAGGATCTCCATAATAATATTGCTGAATTTGTTTAGCAATTTTTTTGGATAAATCTGAACCTTTTGGAACATTATAATACGACGGAACAGTACGCTCAAAATCTGGTATACTATAACAGATATTATTTTCTTTACTTTTCTTTTGTAATACTTCTAGTAACATTCCTTCCCGTGAGGTATAACCGATGATTATAGGAACTTTATTATATTTGCCAGATAGCATTAAATCAAACGGATTTTCCGACAAAAATGCATCTGGATTTGGTTTTTCGATAACTGGACCAAATGGACGGATTTCATCAATATGCAATGGCTGAAAATAAATTCATACAGTAAATAAATTTTTTCGAAAGTTGTTTTAAAATAAATTTTCCTATTATAAACAAAAAACATAAGATCAAAAAATTTAAATAAATGTTTAATAATAGTTTTCATTAACTTGAAAAACAACTTTCAAGGAAAGATTATATTCAATTAAAATTTTAAAATGATACACGTATATGAGTTTTTATTATTATATATGGTTCTTTCATTCTCAATTTCTTTTTAAGGTCAGTTTAAATGACCTTGAGATGGCCAATGGTAGTACATACGTAATTAGCTTCTGTTTTTGAAGCAAGTAGCTTAAGAAAAGAAATACCTTTAGAATAATCAAAAGAATTTTTTTTTTAAATAAAATTTAAATTAAGTATGTTAAAAATATTTAACCAAAATTTTATAATAAAATTTAAAGTATTTCTGATGTTATAGCCTATGAACCTAATCTTTAAACGCGTTTTTTTCAAAACTATGTTTCTTCAAATTGTCATGATCGATAACTAAAAAAATTTTTAATGAAAAGTACTGAAAATTTTTACACATTTAAAAAAATAGTATAATTAGTCTTAAAACAAAACAAAAATTAAAAATAAACTTAAAAAACTTATATTTTTAAAGCAAAAATCACTAAAAAAATATATTAAAATTTAAAATAAAAACTTTGAACGTCTCAATTTTGGACTTTTGGTTCCATTTTTCTAATTTTTTTTTTATTTAAGAACAAATTTTGATTGTTTGTAATAGTTAAAAAAATATTTCGTTTTTTTTATGTAAAAAATTCCGAGGGTTAGAGAACATACCAATTAACAGCTCATGACCCGTCCTTCCCGGAAAACATCGTTAAAGTTCCGACAACTTTAATAATTTTGTGTAAAAAAAACTATTGTAAAAGCTGAAACGTCAAATAAAAAGTATTTAAAATTCAGACATATAAGTTAAACCGTTCATGCAAAAAAAAAAATTATACAATTCGACTAAAATTCAGCGTTTTATAGGTATTTTCCTCTTTTATATTTTTTATATTTGTGATTTTTGATATTGAAATTAAGTTAATTATCCAAATATCTTAAGTTGTTTATATCGTTTTGAGTTTTAAACTCGTAAGTAATTATATTTACATAATAATAAATTATTATGTTTGTTTATAAAGAATTTATATCATATAAAAAATTATTCATAAAGTGCATAATCATTTTGAATTAGATTATTATCAAAATAAGAGCCTTGATAATAAATTATTTATATTTAATTAAACATAATATTCATCAGATAAATTAGATAAGCTCTTAGTAATTGTTAATTTTCGTCATATTTTATTAGCCTTAATTATATTTACATCTTTGATGAGTGTTTGAGCATCTATGAACTTATCAGCAGGTACTGTCCTTAAAAATTCTAAAGCTTCCTTTTCATTCTTGGCTTCTTTACCTAAGACTTGCGCTACTAGAAGTGCATTTCTTTGTCCAAAAGCCCAAGGACAAACACATACTCCACTTTGAAGAATTGCACGATGGAATAAACCTAATTTAAAATAAATATGTAATTTTATAATTTTTATGTTAATTTAAACAATATAATACCTTTCGCAGTTGGTGATAATATTAAATAATGACAAGATGAAGAACCAGCACTTTCTCCGAAAATTGTAACATTATTAGGATCACCATTAAATTGTTTAATATTATTTTGAACCCACTTTAATGCTAAAACCATATCTTTTAAACCTGCGTTACCAGGTACTCCAAGAGATGTATCTTCCAGACTAAGAAATCCTAAACATTTAAATAATTTTGTTTCATAATATTCTAACTAAAATATAATTTTAATTACCTAATGCTCCAAGTCTGTAATTAATGATAACTAATACAATATCTTCAGTGATTAAGAATTCAGGTCCATATACTTCAGTTTTATTACATCCAGTGGTAAAACCACCCCCATGTATCCAAACCATGACTGGTTTTGGGGCTCCCCCATTTGGTAACTTCAAAATATAACTATTGTTATTATTTTACAGCTAATATTAAGATTAAATATACTCAGGTAAAATATGATTAATGTTATTGAAAAAATTATTAATTATTATAAAAACATACAGATAAAAATTGATTCTGTGGCTTCTTCATTTGGTAACATTCAAAAAAGTAATACTTCTATTTCTTGATTATTATTTTGAAGTGTTTATACTTAATTTAAATAATAAAGCAAATACAAATAAATTTATGGAATTATGTAAAGTTTAATAACAATTAAAGTTATGTTTTATTATATCCAGTTGTAAAACTGCCCCCTTTATCCAAACCGTGACTGGTTTTCGGGCTCCCCTATTTGGTAACTTTAAAATATAAGTGTCATTATCATTATACAGTTAATATTAAGATTAAAAATACGGTAAAAAATTATTAATTTTATTGGAAAAATATGTTTTGTTACTTTTAGAGGTAAAAACAGCCCCATATATCCAAACCTTGACTGGTTTTCGGGTTTCTCCATTTAGTAACAATAAAGTATACTTATTGTTCTTATTTTACAGTTAATATTAATATTAAAAATACTAATGTAAAAAAATGATTTATTTTGTTGGAATAGTTATAAATAATAATAAAAAGATATAGACAAAAATTTATTTTGGGGCTTCTTTATGTGTTTATTTCTAATTTAAATAATTAAGCGCATGCAAATAAATTAATGGAATTATGCATTTTATTTTAATAACAATTAAAATTATATATTATTACATCTAGTGTTGAATTCACTCGCATAAACTTTAAAATATAACTGTCGTTATTATTTTACAGCTTATATTAAGATTAAAAATACTAAAGTAAAAAATTA
>CM008235.1:6619296-6649083 GCA_002278615.1 Pogonus chalceus
GGGATTATATATAATCGTGTTTTATAAAGATATTAGAACAGCGGATTACGTAACTCGATTTTTATTAGAATTATTTATGAATTTACCTTAAAAATTTAAGTCAGTGGTTAGCTGTCAGTGGAATTGTGATAAGTAGTGTTGCGAATGAAAATGGAAGGAAAACGGGAAAAATGTCGATACTATACTGAAGAAGAGAAAGTAGAATTATTAAAAATAATTGAGAAGTAAAAAGTTATTTAATTTCATTGAGATATGCTGTTTGTTTCGCGCTTTTATACAAAAAAAAATTAAAGTTGGGTTATGTTTTAGATATTCTCAGATTAAAGAAAAATAAAGCTCGGGAAAATATAGCCGAAGAACTTTCGGCTATAAATAAAAGTGGTATAAGAGACTTTAAACAAATTAAGAATTTCTATAAACCCACTTCCAACATCCTCAAAAGCTCCTGTTACCGTCCATACACCAAAGACAGTACAAAAAAAAAAAATTTGTACTGCTGAAAATTTGAAAAAAAAAACTTATTTTTCAAAAAAATTGAAGTTAGTGCAAACATAAATAAATATTGCAAAGAAGCAAAATAATTTAGATATGAAATTAAAATTGTTACAAATTAAATTAATAAAAAATCAACTCGTCGAATAAATTGTTTATAATTATATATTTGTTTTATTTAATATATTTTTTAGTTTTACATTTTAAATGATTTAATTATATTTAAAAACAACTGACTATTAAATGACGTATTTTGGAATTATAATTGTGAACTTGAGCTTCAATTACTGCTGGAAACTTTGATTTCAATACATGAATCTACGAATGCAATATTATCTGCAATGCATTATATTGCTAGTGATTAAATAAAATGAATTAGAGTTTACTTATATCTCACTCTTTAAAAAATAATAAATTTATTAACTGTTTTATTCACCATTTCCCTAGTTTTACTTTTTTTTAACTATGTTTATTAAAATAAAGAAATTAAATATATGTTGTTATTTAATACAAATACTCGAACTTTTCTCTTCTTTTATCCTAACCTGTCAATTTAATTCGCCGACTGCGCCGAATGACAAAAACCAGAATTATATTGCAATATAATCTGTGATTTTGTTTTATGAAACGCAAAAATCATATAATCTATTAAATGACAAATTATCCGGGATTATATACTATATAGATATTTATTTTTATGCAACGCAATTTTATATAAAATCTTGGATTATATAACCGGCCATAAGTGTTTCAAAAATTTTGTAAGAAGCTTTTTTTGTAGATATTATATAATTTTCCATAGCTCTGTAATATTACAAATAAATTTATATCAGTAATATAATATACGCAATAAAAGATTATACAAGACGTTTAAGATACATTCATTTAATAAATAATTAAATAAAGAGAAATAAGGATTTGTTTATTAAATATATAATTTATTCTTTCATCTCTTAATACTATGTTATGATTTTATTATTATGATTATTCATGAAAGAATAGCCAAAATATTAAAAATACAATAAATTAAATGACAAAAATTAAAGAAATGCTATATTTAAATCATAAATTTGTTTATAAAGAAAATCATAATTTAATATTGTATAATAATTAATTATAAATTGAAAATGTGTATATAAAGAAAATAAGAAACTTATATTATGATTGTATTCGTCATTCCGAGGCGAAAATATTTCTTCGTAGTTGCTGAATTCAGATCTAAATAAAATTTTACAAAAATGACATTTACCATAAATACACATTCACAGTGATGCTGAAAGGATTTCCATATGTAATGATTAAAAATAGAATATTAGTTATTGTTTTATATAAATATTTTATATTTTTACTTACATATTCTGTTGGTTTTAAACCAGTAATCATTTAGCACCGCAAAATAGATGAAAACATTATTAATGTTTAAATTTTGTAAACCGAAAGTAAATAGTGTTAAATGTGAGATTTATGTTTTCCTTTTAAAATTTATTTTTCTAAATATTGTAATTGCCACATTTTCAACATGGTCCATATCTGATTTCTCTTTAATTTATACCAGCAAGTTTTTTATTTATTGATTCTACCCATTTGAGAATTAAGAAATTTACTACATAATTAACAAAAATGTTAGATAAGTTATGGATGTGACATTTAAAACAAGACAAATCTAAATTTTCGTTTATAAATTT
The DNA here is from genome assembly GCA_002278615.1 of Pogonus chalceus. Taxonomy (NCBI): domain Eukaryota; kingdom Metazoa; phylum Arthropoda; class Insecta; order Coleoptera; family Carabidae; genus Pogonus; species Pogonus chalceus. The sequence continues at coordinate 6,621,474 of CM008235.1, forward strand.
ACTATTAACTCCCGTACCCTCCGTCTAATGAAAGTGTCAGGAATGAGGTTTCAAACAACATTGCACAGTTTGTTAAATACAATTCCGATTTCCCTACTTGGCCTTGTTTATGTTCTTAAGTCAAATTCCTTGTCTCTAATTGAAGTAAAATTTTTTGGGTCTATTGTAGGGTGAGTCAAAATTGTCGCGCATGCTGCACATTTTACTATTTTCGTTAATGGTCTAGGAACGAAACCTTCTACGTATTCTAATATTTTAATATTAAATGCTCTTGTATCTTCCAAATATTTCGAGTTGTTAATTTTTGTGTTTTAGACAACTGGCAAAGGAATATATCGCGAATCTTCAATATATTTTTTTAATAGTGTCAACTTATTACAACCATCGTCTTTGCAGTTGAAACCTCTTTTCCGTAGAAGCACCATGCTGTTCACCATAACAGTTTTAAAGGACTTAATAAATTGGGCACAAGTTGGTTTGGTGTTGCAATCGCCATGTGATCTTATGCGGCCGAAAAAATCCCATAAAGAAATATAATCAAAACCTTGCTGCTTTAATAACACCAAAGTGTTTCGAATCTGTGAAGAGTAAAAACCCAATTATTTATGGTTCCCTACACCTGCAGATAAGCTCTCCAAAATTTTAAATGTAACACAAACGCGTAGGATAACATTGACGACTATTAACACCATAAAAAAAAACTTGATCAAAGAAATCGCATTATTTCGCAGTACCGGTTGCGTATCGTCCATGGTAAAAGTCAAATTTTTCGTTAGCAGGTTATTCCTAATACATTTTATTAGGTGAGGAGGGTCGTACACATGTATGATTTCCCATTCTTTAAAATAATACCCCACGGATAGAAATTCCCTCACACTGCGAAGAAAAGTCTAATAATAGATACTCTAATCAAGTAATTAATGGCAGTTGCATTGGTATTACTTTCATCATTTTTTATTATATTCTTTAGAAACACTACTAATATGGTAGTGTATCTATTTCAATTATATATCTGACATTTTTTTTGTTTTTCTTTATCCTGGAGTTATACCTTACTAATTATAAAAAAAAATCTATGGTTAATAGATAAGATTTTTCTTTATCAGTGATATTATAATAAAGTAAATACATTTATAGAATATTATATAATAAGATAATAAATACTAGAATTTGAAGAATATAATAAAATTTGTTGCGAGTTAGTATTTTAAAATATTAAGAAAAAAATCAAAAAAAGGATATCAACGGCACACGGTGTTCCCAGGCGGTCACCCATCCAAGTACTGACCGTGCCCGATGTTGCTTGGCTGCAGTGATCGGACGAGAACTGGCACTTTCAACATGGTATGGCCGTTGACGTAGAATTGTATTTAAAATAATACATTTGAAATAATAACTCGCAATTAAGTTTGTTACAATTAGTATTTACTTATTTTAAGTTATTATAGTGTAAGAAAAGCGTGTTTACTAGTGTATTATATTTGTTAAATACAATACTAAAATGTTTGAGTAACTATTTTTATTTTATGTCAGATATAGACTTTTTTCCCCATAATTTTTAAGCAATACTAAAGTTATGTCTCGCAAATCATAAAAATAATTATAAATAATTATTTATGGTTAATAGATTGAATTTTTCTTCATCTGTAATATTATAATAAAGTAAATACATTTATATGAAGAATATAATATTATAAGATAATAAATACTAGAATTTCAAGAATATAATAAAATTTATTGCGAGTTAGTATTTTAAAATATTAAATGAAAATGTTTAAAAAAGGGTGTCAACGGCACACGGTGTTCCCAGGCGGTCACCCATCCAAGTACTGACCGTGCCCGATGTTGCTTGGCTGCAGTGATCGGACGAGAACTGGCATTTTCAACATGGTATGGCCGTTGACGTAGCATTAAATTTAAAATAATATATTTGAAATAATAACTCGCAATTAAGTTTGTTACAATTAGTATTTATTAATTTTAAGTTATTATAGTGTAATGAAAAGAGCATTTACTACTTTATATTTGTTAAAAATAATACTAAAATGTTTGTGTAACTATTTTTATTATATGTCAGATACAGACTTTTTTCCTATATATTTTACACCATTTCTTGCTAATTGCAAAAATAATTATCCATGGTTAATAGCCTGGATTTTTCTTTATCTGTTATATAATAATAAAGTATATACATTTATTTTAAGACTATAATATAAGAAGATAATAAATACATAAATTTAAAGAATATAATAAAATTTATTGCCAGTTGTTATTTTAAATATTAACAAAAAATATTTAAAAGGATGTAAAATTATTGTGTGATATTTAAAATGTTTGAACATTACATCAAAAGTAACTGTTTCTAAAATCCCTTTTATAAAATAAAACTACGTTCTTAATAACATCAACCACTATAATATTATTTTCTGAAAAATATAATAAAACAATAAATACTTTATACAAAAAAGAATAATATCATAAAAATCGATATAAGCATTATGTTTTTAAATAATTGAATGAAAATAATACTTAAGTATGTTTATTCTTTAGAATTTAAAATTTTAATAAATATATGCAATGGAATTCTAGTAAAATTTTAAGTTTTAGTATTATTTTATACAAAAATGTATAATTTTTTGTTTATGTATAATAAAATGAGCTTAGATTACATAATTGCAAGAAAGTATGTTTTTAAATTTTTTTTCATTAATTACCTGCAATAATTTTAATTTCTATCTCGCAAGTTTATTTTGCTTCAGGTGTCAATAAATATGGAGGTAAAATCATAGTCAGGTATCGCTTCTCGGCCTATGGCTAAGATCAAAGTGTAGTATCTGTTCTTATCAGCTTAATATCTGATATGTCTCACATAGTGGGACCAGTATATTAAACTGATTTTTGGAAAATGACGGAGTGTTAGGGGCTTGCTCCACCTCTGTCGCGGGTCGGCCTGGCATTGCAGTACCGCCGGGATTGGCCCACCTTATAGAATAAAAACATAGTAAATTATTAGTATAAGTACTTATAATTCTCTTTAATAGTTATTTACTAGACCATGTTCTCGTAGCATTTTCATTACTGGTTGTTAAGGACATTTAAAACTCCTTTCAATAGATGGCGCAGTATGCACGCTACCCTCAATTTATTTTAAATACATGTTACAGTTGGAAGTAACATTTGTAGCATTTATAGTTTCCAAGATAATCTAAAAAAAATGATTGCACCATTATTTTCAATATTGCGCAAAATAGGCATCACCCCCCACCCAACAACTCGGACTTGAGATTAGGAGTAACTCTATAGTGACATTTTCTTTGCTCTATAATAAAAATATAAAATTACTGCCTTCTTTACGTCGTACTTAACTAGGCTTTTTATCCATTGGTTGCTCCGCTTTAAGGTACAAAAACGCAGCAAAATATAATAAAAACTAGGATATCATATTATTTATTGAAAAAGGCTCTACAAAACAGCTTAGATGTAAATTTTTTATAATATTAATAGAAAAAAAGATACTGCATTCATTGCTTAATTTTACACCTATTTTTGCTTATAAATTTTTTATTATTAAAATTACAACAAAAAGTTATTAACGATAATATTATTATCTACAAAAAGCTTTCTAGAAAATTTTTGTAATACTTATAGTTTCCAAGATAATCAAAAAGCAAGATTTCACCCTTATTTTCAAAATTGCGCCAAATAGACATCAAAAAAATAAAATTGCTGCCTACACAAATTGCACGGTTAAATGCTCTTTTTACTGGACTATAAGTATAAAGTTACAATTTATAAATTACTTAATCAACATGCATCAAAATAGGAAAATAATATTCAACTTACTTCAATATAAAAAGGAGTACTTCGTCATAATGTGTCTGGAAATGAACCAGGGCCAATCATGGTAGATATGCATAGTGAATCATGTATCTACATGTATTTTTGCGGCACGCGTATCTCAATTTGAAATGACTTGCAGTGGCATATGAAAATCAGTTTCTTTAATTATGCGGTACAAATCACAACTGCAATATAAAAAAAATTCTATAGCACATGAATATATGTAATATAAATGATAGTGAACATGCACATTACTATATTGTCAATTGAATCTTAAATTCACTGCCATTAATTCCCGACTCTCACTATCCCCGTGAAATGCTAATAATTTAGTACTGCTCACACCTGAATTATAAAAATACTCTTGTCATTCATGTAAGTTAATTATCTGCAAGCTGTACTAAACGTTTACATATACACATACATATTTAGGATAGGATTGGAGTAGATACGGAGACGCTTTACGACAGATGCGCTGATAATACCCTGATTACCAGTATTAACCCAGAGGGATAAGTCTAACAAATAAACAGCATGTAGACTTTTACGCACCTATGTTTTTCACCCGGGATTAGGTATACCCTGACATCGCAAATGCCAACCATGTAAAAGTGCGTATTCCAGTTACATTCTAATTAATTTAATAAACAACATTACAATTGGGCATACCTGCCGTTCCAAACGAAAGCCCCTGCTTAATTCCTATGATTAGCGGGACTTGAACGGGCAGCGTACTATTTTGTTAAAACAATATTAACAATTATATACTTTGTCTAGTAAACATTACATCCCTTAATAACATACATAAAACAATATAATAACAATAGAGCACAACAATAGTAAATACATAAATAACCAATAATAGATAATAAATCAGTACATTATAACAATTCAATTATATTTGAAAACATTTTCCATAGATATAACAACAATTATATCCACTAATCAACATGTAAAACATTATCAACATATATAACAATAATTAAATCAGCCTGGTGCATATCTGCGACCCCATTTGATAATACCTAGTAAAACGGTGAGCTAATTCACCAATAATTACCTTTACCTAGAATGACAGTAAGACAAACTCACCAACAATTACCAAAACAAAGAATGACAGTAAGACAACTCACCTTAATTATTTATATCTGCAACAATGCTGTGCTAACCCATTATTAACACAATAAACAACACACTCAACTATTGTACATAACTAAGTTTATGCATTCACTCACAGTCAGTGTTACTCACATGACTGTATTTAAGAAACTACCCTGCCACTTAATGTTTTTGGGCATATTTATTATATTTGGGGCTGTCCGAAAACTATAAATTGCGTAAATACTATCTTTTCCAAAAACGTAAACCTTACATTTTATTAAATATTATTTTTATTTTAAAATGATGTTTTTTACTCCGATATTAGATTCTGAAATTTCAATAAGTATTTATTTGTCGGCTACAGTAAAAGATTATAGAATATTTTTTTCTTCTGTACATATACCTGATGGTAGAACTTCATTAATTTCAGTATTAAGGGGTGAAGTTATACCTAAAATCTATAAAAATAAAAAAAGCTTGTAAAAAATTATCAATAAATTAAATTTGAATTGAATCATTAATTTATTTCCTTTCTTAAATTGAGAAATGTAAAAGATATTCACATCTGATGATATGGTAATTAACAAAACATTTATTTCACTCATATTTTTTTATAACACTACTTATCACCTTTACATTCTGAATCAACTCTTTAAACACTTGCACGTTATTTTTCATCATAATATTCAAAACAGCGTCAGATTTGCATGCCGAGATAAAACACTTCCGTCTCGGAAACACCTTCTTCTTTAATATATTTTATACGTACTTATACTTTTGTTTTCGTATTAATTCAAATTTTGTTGATTTGCGATAAATACCGTTCTCGAATAACGCTGACAAGAGACAAATACATAAATACAATCATATTGATAAAATAAATTTAGAAATATTTACATTATCAGACGCGTAACCAAATTTACTATTGTCAGCATCTTACTCTATCAGTTTATTTTAACTTTTATGAGTAATGCTGTTATTTAATTCATATAATGAATTGTAAAAATTTAAATTTGCTTATATTATGTATTATAAATTTGATGTTTGTGTTTTGTCAATTTGTAACTTTGTTAAATTTATTTCTTTAGTTATCCTTTTACTATAGAAAATTAATGAATTAATTAATGCTTAACATAAAATATAAATGCAATATAAAATCTAAAAAATATAATTTTTATTTAAATAACATACTTTTAAAATGTGAAAATTATATTTATGCACGCTTATGTTAGGATTTTAATAGAGAAAATTAGATTAAACCCATTTCGTTGCACCAAACTACACATTTTTAAAAATTAACCTAATATTTACTTTTTTGTTTAAAAAATTGTAATATTGAAAATACACATAGCATTCATTTGGCAAACAATTTTCTTAATATCGAGAGCAGCCACATAACATCCAGCTCTATAGTCATTTCATAAGTACAATGTTTATAATTTATAGCAAAAATGGTAATAAGGTATTCATTTTATTTGCATAATATTAAACGAATAAGTTTTCTATTTTCAAATATTTAACAGCAAAATCATTCTTTTAATTTTTTAAATGTAAAATTAATATAATTTTAATATTTATATTAATATCTTGAAATCATTAAAGCACATAAATACCAATCAGGAATACTTCATTAAGTGTATTCCATTGATATAAAAAGTAATTCGTAATATTCAAAACAACGAAATAACTCACCTCTTACGAACACAATTAATCAAATAAGTTTTCATTAAGTATCAATAAATTAATATTTAATAACAGATAAGTTATATTATTACCATATTCACAAATGCACTCCTTCGACAATGAGTTACTTAAAAAACTGATTCTGTGACTGTTTTGCTGTAAGAAACTAAGTAAGATACTAGGCGGAGCTAATATTGTTAGTGCAGGTCAAAATTTTTATTTGTTATGTTATAAAAAAAAACGCGGTAAAAGTGAATGCGGCTAAATCCTATTAATAAATCAATACTAAATATAAAAATAATTTCTGACTTTCTGATTCTAAAGTATTTATGCATTTTAAGAAATAATTAACTATGTGATTAATTTTTTAAAAGTGCATCAGGGGCTCACAACTTTTTTAATACATTGTAACGGAAGTTGAAAAGGCATACCCATTCCGGTATATTCTAGAACAGTGGTTCTCAACTGCTGGTGTTACGTAAACCATTCAAGGAGTTTTGTGACATAAATTATTTATTAATTATTCAAATAATCCGAATATTTTAATAAAAACAATTTTGCAAAAAATTGAACAACTTGGCAACACCGTCTATTTATTCAACTCCTTCCCACACCAACACACCAACGGCTTTTGGTTTTTATTTTATTTACTTACTTTTAATAATATCTTGATTACGTAAAAGATAAATATTGTTTTTGTTAAAGGGTTAAAGTTAAATACGACAAAACTTAAACATATTTAAATATATTTAATTAGTGTTATGTTGTTACAAAATTACCGCCAAAGATGTTTACTATTTCTACCACTTTTTCCCACCATAATACATATCAAAGATAATATATAAAAATATATTCATAAAATAATATATTTATTTTAACAGTATATAATTTGTATCAAATAAATAAGGAAAATACATATGTATGTAAAAGACATTGAATTGATTTATTATAACAAATTAAAAATCCGTATTTTAATCTACCATCAATAGATTTGTATTTATTGATGTTTTCTCAAGTGAAAACAGGCTTACATTGTTATTTTCCGGATATAATGTTTACTTTGAATAAAGCTTTTACTGGAAATAGAGTTCAACGAAGTTTTTTGTTATAGTATATCTGTTGCTATTGACTGGATTTGTGTTTGGTATAATTCGATTATTTTTCTATTTATTTATTGTTTTATATTTCAGTATATGAACATTTCTGTAAAATAATCTGTAAATAATCGGTAAATATTGCAGAAATGGTTATATGTCAGTGCTTTTTAAAAATATTTATTGTTCATATCATTTTATATTTTGATATGTATGTAAATAAATTAATCAATTTTGTAGTAAAAAAGAATTTTAATTATTATTATTATTATTTTTTTTTTTTTAATTCATTACTGCCACCCCCATGTTTTGTCAGAAAGTGAGCTACATATTTATATTCATTAATGTATAGGGAACATATATTACCTGCATACTTAGGTGTTACAGAGCCGGCTAAGGGGTGAAAATTGCACTTTTATATCAACTCGGACAAAAATTTACGCGCAACTCGCTATTAAAAAAATTATAAGTCTAACTCACATGTTTTGTCAGAAAGTAAGCTACATTCATATTTTACTATCAAATCATTTGCTTGATATTGTTTAGTGGATTTAAATATCTAAAGTTTATCAAGAAATGCAATCATTTTGATTATTTACATCAACAATTCCAAGCATCAATTGCAAATTATGTTGTAATATTGGTTCAAATGCGAATAACAATTCGCATATTGTTTACTTATTTCTTTATTTACAATATTATTTAATGTAAACTGTATTTTTTTGCAATTCTAAAATGTTTTAGAACGTTTACTGGTAAAAGATATTCATACACGACGACACACCATGAGTTTTGATAATTTATTGCAACAACAATACTTTTTTTTATCGTTTCACAAAACACATTTTTTTGCAAGCTTTACCTATTTCATTAAAATATCATTTTTACTTTATTATTTAGGAGTTGAGCCTAAATACTTTATACGTATATTTTGAATTGGAATTCGAATTTTCCAAGTTGAATTTATTAAATATCTTTTCTTTCGCGGTGCGTGAAGTTGACACCAGGAAGGTGAGCTCGATTCTAATTTTTATATAAAAAATTAGCGTCCAATTCGCGCCTATTCGCGCCCTAAATTTTAGTTTTCTAACTTAACAAACAAAAAAGTTATTAACTATTATTTTATTTTTGTGCCAACTTCACATCAGCACAACAAGTATGCAGAATGCAAAAAAAAAAATTATGCCAAAAATTAGCGCCCAATTAGCGCCTATTCGCGCCCTTATTAGTTTTTCTCTATGTCACTTAATTAAAAAGTAATTAACTATTATAGTTTTTTTTTCTACAGCCGCTATACAAAGTAGGCGTTTTGCGCCCTCTTGTGTGTGCGCAAAATGGTACGCTCAAGAGCACAAATAGTAGAAAAAACGCTCGCTGTCCAAATTTTTATTAAATGTTACTTGTTTACAATCTTAATGGAAATGTTTAGTCAAAAATTAATACCACTGTCGTTACCTACACATTTATTACCTTCACAAGTCAATCTGACATATAATTGCTCTGTTAGTATATTACATAACCAAACAAAATATGCCCTGCTAAGGAGTATAGAAATAAAATAGGGCATTCATTTACAAAAACGAAATTAAAAATACTTAGATTAGATTGAATAGCTCAGTAAGAATAGAAAATAACGACAAATGATTTTTTTTNCTTGTGTGTATTTCGAGCGCAAATGGACATTGTCGAATTCGAGAAAATAACTATTTCCCAGCACCACAAGTATGTGCAAAGTGAAATTTTTTTCACAGAAAATTAGCGCCCAGATTGCTTAAATTCGCGCCCAAAAAATTTTTTATATATCAGTATAAATAATAATTTGACGTATATTTAATTTTGATACTTATTTATTACTTTATTATTTGTTAATGTATTTTTTATGTCAACGATATTATTTCAATATTTTAGAAATTAATTTGAGACTTTTATTGACAAATTTTCATTTAATGCTGCATTCTACATTTTGCAACTTGTATAAGTGCTGTGCCAAGAAATACTTAGGCAAGCTTGTATAAGTGAGACCCTGTGTACTCGTAGGGAAGTTACGGAGCTTCGATTCCGATTCCGATAAGTCGGAAGTTCCGATTGTTATTACACCTCCGGTTCCGAATTCGGTTCCGAAATTTTTAAATCGGAGGTTTTAATCGGAGGTCACAAAAACATATTTTAGTCTATAATATTGATTATCAAATTAAAATTTAAAATTTCTTTATATTTTCTTTGTTTAGATATAGTTCTCGTGAGAAAAAAATTTATATTATAAACATGTACAGTTAAATTTATTTAATTTTATTGCTGCCTATTAAAAATATTGTTGAAAATCTGTATGGTAACCAGATGTGGAAATCAATAAAATATTTAAAAACAAATCTTTATGAGGTTCGTGCAATAAAATTTTCCAGCATAGTTGACCAGTTTTAAAATGAACATATTTTACAATTTTTGTTTCATTTTACTATTATTCCCCCAAGATTTAAAAATATTGGTTTAAGGCAATCATAGCAAATATTTAAAAAAATGAGGTTTAATGACATTACTCGATGATGTAGATAAATCGAAAAATGAGGCTGAGAATATTGATGTTTCTACAGCAAAACGGACAAGAATGAATTCACCAGCAAAATCTAGTAAAAGTAATGTCCAAACAATATCTTCAAATATATTGTTAAGTAGCGATGAAGACGATGATAATATTATATTTAAAAAAAATCAGTTTTGGACAAATTTATTTTATTGAAAGGTGTACTTAATGAGTATAATAAGGAAAAACATATAGCTATGAGTAACGATCCCTTGTTATGGTGGAAAGTAAATGGACATATAAAATTCCAGTCTCTTACATCGATTACCCGGCAATATTTGTCGTGTCCACCAGGCTCGGTAGCGAGTGAACAAATTTTTAGTGGCGCTGGTCTAATCTATGACACTTTGAGAAACAGATTAAACGGAGACAAAGCTGCGAAGCTTTTATTAATTAAATATAACATTCCACTTATAGAGTCAATTCATTTAATTTAATTTAGTAATTGTGTATTTATTATGATTTTGTAATTAAAATTAAAGAGTTTTACTGAATATTGTTTTTATTTGCCCTTAAAACATATCCCTACTGCCACCACCAGTGACACCACCTCCGACTCCGATTTCGGTTCAGATATAACCACTTCCGTTACATCCCTAGTGCACTGTTACACGCACACATACAAGAGGGAAAATTTTTCTAAAGTATTTGTTAATAACTTTCTTAATATTAACAATAATGAAACATTTTTTGGGCGCGAATTTTAGAAATCTGGGTGCTAATTTTCAGTGAAAGATAATTTCACTTTGCACATACTTGTGGTATTGGGAAAAAAACTTTAATTGTTAATAACTTTTTAATTAAGCGACATAGAAAAAAACTAATTAGGGCGCGAATAGGCGCTAATTTTGGCGTATTTTTTTGCATTTTGCATACTTGTGCTAATGTGAAGTTGGCACAAAAATAAAATAATGGTTAATAACTTTTTTGTTTGTTAAGTTAGAAATATAAAATTAAGGGCGCGAATAGGCGCGAATTGGGCGCTAATTTTTTATATAAAAATTAGAATTCGCGCTCACCTTCATGGTGCCAACTTCACGCACCTTCGATTTTAATATATATTCTTTAAGAATTGGATAATCATTTACAACTTTAACATTATTTTCTCTGCAGTGATTGCTCTGAATACTTATTTCAAAGCTTATATAATCTATTTACTCCAAATAAAAATATTAACATTTATTTTGATATTAACCCTTTTTTTTATAAAATATCCAAAATTATTTCTAAATTTTTTTCATTTCTTCCTCGATAGATTTAGATGGGATTAATACATCAATATAAACCATAACAAAAGTGTTTTTGAGTGGACCCAATATTTTATCCATCATTCTTTGAAAAATACTCGGTGCATTAATTAAACCAAACGGTAAACTGTTCATCATGTGTTATGAAAGAGGTTTTCAACTTAGATTCGTCTGCGACGGGAATCTGATAATAATCGGAAGTTAAATCTAAGATAAAAAAATCTATCTAATTGATCGTCTTTTTGTGGTAATGTATATTTATCCCTAATTGTAATATTATTTAATTTCCTGTGATCAATACATAAACGCAAATCCCTTCTTTTTTTTTCTAAAATCACAGGTGATGCATATTGTTTATGCTTTTCTCCTAGAGTGGTGGATCAAGATAAATAAATCAAAATGTTTTAATTACTAAATTTATTAACAACACATATAAATATTTATCTAATCACTAAATAGAAATTATTATTATTAGTTAACGAAATAAAACTAAATGAATATTTAAATGAAAGCAGAATGTTACAACTAGGTTTGTAACTTAAGTAACCACTTGCTGCGACGTTACCTAAACTTCTGTTCTTGTGCCTTTATGACACTCAAAAAAATGTCGTTCGGTTCCCATGGCAACTGGTGACCATTTCTCTATAAAATCTATTTTTAACTTATGTCTACAATATTTGAGGCATATGCACTATTGCCGAAACACATATGGTGAATTTGATTCGCGTATAATTTCATTAACTAGTATCTCTTGTACCATTTCTTTAACTTAAAAAATAATCAATGAATCAATAAAACGAAAATTCATACGATTAAATCTGTTCTGTCTACCGGCAATATTAAAAAACGTTCTTAGTTTAGCTATGTTTGCGACAAGAATCTGCTAATAACCGGAAGTTATATTTAGGCTTGTAAAATATTTACATACGCGTTATCAATAAAATCGATCGCCTACTCATAATAAAACATATTAATCTGTATCTTTAATATTATTTAATCTTCTATGATTTATGTACAAACGCTTATCGACACTTTTTAATTTATCTAAAAGCACAGAAGATACATAGAAAAAAAATTATTTGCATATAATTTTAATTTTCAAATTATTATTTTATTATTTTACATTTTAGCTTTCTGAACATGGCATTCAGTATCAATAATATGCTATTAATTGTTTATTTCTAAATTAATTTAAATTTCTGCGATTTTTGTACGTACGACTTGTTTTTATTCATCATTTTAATTTCCCATTTCTATTTTATTTACTCCAAACGGCTTTTAAATTTATAACTTTAAATTTCATTTTTAAATTCATAGTTTAAAAAAAAATAAATGCGCAAGGGATTTATTTATTTTAATAAATAACTATATATCCGATAAAGTTGCAATTACTATTATGCCATTTTAATAATTATCAATTTTTAATTCTTTACTTAAAATATAATATTCTTCTACCACACTTAGCAAAATGCTTGAGTCAATAAATGTGTCATTGTTATATTTATTATTTTGAATCTTTGTCCGACATAATTCGGAGATACGACCGTAGCTGACCTGGCCCATAATGCCCTTTTTTTGTAAAAGTTCCTCGTTATAAAAACTATTTTTATATAAGATTCTTAAAGTTTCGTCGTCTTTTATTATAATTACGCCATCACGATCTGTAAACGGTTGTCCGATTAATATGATTATTTTCTGTATTGTATCCGGGACTACGCAAAATTTTACTTTTGCTCATAATTGATCAATTTCTAAATTCACTTCGGTTTTTACCTACGTTTATATAATATCAGACCGATCACTTTTATTATTTTCATTGCAGTTTAAATTAATATATTTAATGTACTTTGAGTCTTTGAGAAATAGTGTTGTATGTATTATTTAAATCTACATTCGTTTTAACGGCACTTCCGTTTAATACTGCATTTGTAATATGCTTGGCATTTGTCTCGTTAACCGAAAAATAACTTTGCGTACTTATTACTAACTGGGAAACAAAATCAGACGATATAATAATCCTTCTATAATAAAGTGACATGTATGAAATTAAAATATCTATAACTTTCAACTAAATTGAGATACTTTTATCTAATGCAAATGAGTGCGTAACCTGTCATTTACAAAAATATATAATACTTTGACATAGATTTATACAATAAATCAACACAACTTCCAGAAGCAGATTAATAATCAAGGCACAGAGTTAAATATAGATCACAAAATCAAAGAAATAAATATTTCTGTAACAAAAAACATAAACATAATGTAATTTCTTATTCCTGTAAAATGTTTAAATAAATTTGTTCCCAAGGAAACTCTTACTCCATTAGCCCTATCAACCTAAGAAATATATACAAATACATAAAAATATGGAAAACATAAAATATTCAAAACAAGGGCATAGCGCTATGCAAGGGATAAATACCTATCATAGTTTAAAGGCTACAAAGTGTCCAATTACAAATAAACAAAACACTTCAGAATATTTCTGAAACAAATAAAATATTTATGGTGACATGTTGAAGAGTAACGCCTTTCAGGTCTCGGCTCCGTTATCACACTTGTTGAGAAATTGTATGGTTTTTAAAATTTTATTTCGATAATTTTGCCGGCTATATTATTTAACTTTACTTATTTGCAATATAAATACGAGGGTGGTTTGCTATTTAAGGATGACCAACTCTTTATACCCATAATTATATAATATACAAATAAGATAGTGAACATGCACATTACTATATTGTCCGTTGAATCTTAAACTCACTGCCACTAAGTCCCGGCTGCCACTATCCCCATGGAATGCTGGTAACCTAGTATTACTCACACCTGAATTATAAAAAAACTTATGTAAGGTAATTATTTGCAAGCTGTAACAAACGTTTACATATACACATACATATTTAGGATAGGAATTAGAATAAATAAGGAGCCGCTTTACGACAAATGCGCTGATAATACGCTGATTACCAGTATTAACCCATGGGGATAAGTCTATCAAGACACACAGCATGTTAACTTTTACGCACCTTTGTTTTTCACCCGGGATTAGGTATGCCCTGACACCTCAAATGCCAACCATGTATTCCAGTTACACTCTAATTACTTTAATATACAACATGACAAGTGGGCATATCTGTCGTTCCAAACGAAAGCCCCTGCTTAATTCCTATGATTAGCGGGCAGCGTACTATTTTAGCCGTATATACACGCGCTATTTTTCAGCTATTAAACCATAGTCCAACTTTTCTGTGAACAAGCCCATCAAGATCCCAGATCAAGTACGCTTTTACACGATTAAGGTACTATATTGCCAATTAACGTCGCCATCGCGACGCTGATCAATCCGTTCTCATGGACTGCTGTTGGGACTCTAAGGAATTAGGATGCATATTACATCTGATCCTTTTATAAACCAAAACCACATTGCAACTATTCCATTGTCAATTCAAAATTAACAATCATCTTATATGCAACCACAATATCACACACTTGGTCTAGTAAACAATGCATCCCTTGACAACATACTTACATAAAACAATATAATAACAACAATAGAGCTCAACAATAGTAAATACGTAAATAACCAATAATAAATAATAAATCAATACATTATAACAATTCAATCATATATGAAAATATTATACATAGATATAACAACAATTATATCCACCAATCAACATGTAATAAATTATCAACAGATATTACAACAATTATATCAACCTGGTGCATATCTGCATCCCCATTCACCAACAATTACCATTACTAAGAATGACAGTGAGACAACTCACCAATAACTACCTGTATTAAGAATGACAGTAAGACAACTCACCCTAATTATTTATATCTGCAACAATGCTGTGCTAACCCATTATTAACACAATCAACAATACACTCAACCATTGTAGATAACTAAGTTTATGCACTCACTCACAGTCAGTGTTAATCACATGACTGTATTTAAGCAAAGATGTATTTAAGAAACTACCCTGCCACTTAATGTGTTTGGGCCTATTTATTTTATTTGGAACTGTCCGAAAACTATGCATTGCGTAAATACTATCTTTTCCAAAAACGTAAACCTTACATAT
Source organism: Pogonus chalceus (assembly GCA_002278615.1). Classification (NCBI taxonomy): domain Eukaryota; kingdom Metazoa; phylum Arthropoda; class Insecta; order Coleoptera; family Carabidae; genus Pogonus; species Pogonus chalceus. Next base: position 6,637,108 of record CM008235.1, read on the forward strand.
GTATGTTTATTCAAAAAGCTGATATTTTAAATTTATTTGACTTTTACTCACAAGTCTGATTATACTTATTTTGTTTTTTTATACTAATCATGGTATCCAAGAACTTGTGGTTACAGCCAAATAATGTACGGCAAATAGGTATACTACCCAGATAATCCGCGAATTATCTAAGTCCTAGAGTTAGTTAGTAATTAAAGAACATCAGCGCACATTAACTAAATAATTTTAATCCGTAAATGTATCTTGTAACAAGGGAGCAGGGGAACAGCAATAGAAATTGTAATAACTGTTGTGCGTTACTCATTATATCAGTGCTACAAATGTTTAAATATATAACATTATCCATTCATTTATTGAGTAAATATTATCTTATATTTTAATTAATAATGAAAAACAAATATACTAAATAGGTCAACACAGCATTCTTTCTTAGAAATTAAAATTTTGTATATTTAATTTTTTATATCTTAAAATTCGTAAATATGTTTCGCTTTTAAAGTTTTGACTTGCAAAATGAAATCCAGCAGTAGTCTTTTTTAAACATTAATCGTAAAAGATTCGTGTTTTATTTAAGAAAAGTAAGAAAATTACTTGTATTAGAATTTCTCATCACATAAGTGCTCAATAACTTATAAATAAAAGTTGAATACAGTTGCAATAATATAAAATTATTGCTATAAATGACATCTTTATTATGTTTTATTTATTAATATTTTGTAAATTCATGACTATATTTTTTCAGCTTTTGATTTGTAAATTTTCTATCGCTTCTTAAATTATATTTTTTCCAATAGTATTCAATGTTACCTTCAGATATTTAACATTATTAAATTTTATAATCATTGCTACGATACAATGTATGTAACTGCGTAATCATTGTATGTTTACATGATGCCGCCCCGTGAAAAAACACTTGTTGCCAGGGCCGTAACTAACTTTTTGTGGACCCTGGGCAAGACTGACAAATTGACCCTTTCTCCTTAATAATAATAAAAAAAAAAAAACTTATGCACATACGATATTTCTAAAGCACCTGTTTTTAATTTTTTTTTTTTTTAATTTGGTAAAATAATTATTTTTTCGATTGTTTCTGTCCGTAATTTTAATTTAATTTTATATTTATGAAATAACAATAAATTAAGATATTATACATTTATTGAAATTTTATTTTTCCTACTTTTTGTCCACAAATTCATCAATTAAAACTTGAAGAAAATAACTGAGATAAAAAATTTTTCAAATAAAGTTGAGACATATTGCACATAATTTAGAAGCATGTCAGCTAAGCATTACGAAGATGAAAAAAGTATTGATGTATGTAATTACATAGATTCGAGGCGACGACTATATGCGCGCTATTTTAAATAAGTTATCAATCGCTGCATTATAATTATTTTATTTTATTTTATTCATATTAAACATAATATTTATAGGCAATTTAAATAATGACAATTTGAATTAAAATCTATTAAAATATTATATTTTCTTAATGATAGTTAGTACAAATGCAGTTATAAATTACTTTATGTAAATATATACAGTATTAACAAGTAAATAATTAAGATTGAATAAGTTTCTTCACATATATAAATATAATATTAAGTAAAAACAAAAATCCTGATAAGAATTGTAATAATGACATAATGCGGAAACAAGTTTGATAAGTTAAATCTAGAAATAAATACGTATGTATAATCAGTATGATTTTATTTCACAATATTTATGTAATATTACTTACCATAAACTAATATTAAAAGAATGCTAAGTCCACTTAATGTATATAAAAATGTACGAGCTTTTTCACTGCAATCTTGTAATATATATTTTGTAAGTGTTGGTGTTAATGTATTTAATGCAGTAATACTCATTGTTATCAATAATGCTGCAAATAATAACCAACCATCCGAACCTGCATCTGAAAGTACTAAAAAAAATAATAATGAATAATTAATTTATGATTATGAAAGCAATGTAATACTTACTGAAATATCCAACAGAGCCAATTAAACAAAATGAAGAGGTAGCAATTTGTTTATAGTTTCCAATAAACGGGATAATACTTGTAAATAATGCAATAAATAAATTTCCCAAGCCCATTGCACCAACAACAAAAGTTGCTTGCTGTACTTTCAAATCTTTAAAATGTACGTAAAGGTAAGTGGGAAATAACATCCAAAATATTAACTGAGAATATTTAATAGTACTTAAAAAGATTATTGATTTATAAAACGATGCTTTGAACAGAAAACTTATTTCTTCTTTGAAAACTACTGAACGATCAGAATGTGCGGGTAAATTTCTTATATTATCATCATTTGCATTGCCAAAAGAAAATGTGGTATTAGAAATCATTTCAACATCTGTATATATTGGACTGGGTTCGTTATTATGTTGAATATTATGGCTTGTATGTTGGGATTCACTGTTAAATGATTCTCTTAACTGATTTGAATGAACTAAATTATTTGTTTGATTTATTATTGTTTGCTGGTTAGAAATATTACTTTCCCTGGGATCTGTAGCAAAAATCATTTCATCGTCTTCCGATACAGTCTGGAACAATAATTCATCGAATATTTATTGTGTGTTTCATTATACATAGTTTGCTTGTTTTTAGAAAAATATTGTCTTAATGCATTTGTAACGTAGAAAACTTTAAAAAATCGTAATCAATATATATTTATGTTACTTATAAGATTATTTTTAATTATTCTTAAATAATTAAAAAATTTTGCAATATTACAAAAAATAAACTTACTATATTACCTACTAAGTTTAAGATAGGCAGGGAGAGTAAAGAAACTTTGAATTGCTAAATATGTACATATTTAATTATAAATAAATTAAAATCTTTCTAAGTTTCAATTACAGATATATGTATATCTAAAATTCAGAATTTATTCGTAATTAGTTTCCAGAACTACTAGAAACTTCAGTTAAAAGTTTAGGATACCTCCCCAACCTCCCATAAATAGGTAGAGGACATTGGGGCCCTTGCCCAGGGCCCAGATCGAAGGGGACTCTCAAAAATAAATTTATGTCAGCTATTTTCATAATGATTCAATTGATGAATTTGCGTAAAAGAAGTAAGAAAAATACAATATAAATTAATTAATGATGTTTTAATCTATTGTTATTGCTTAAATATAAAATGAAATTAAAATAACGGGCCGATACAATTGAAAGAATAATTATTTTGTGTTTATTTATTAAGACTGTTACCAAACTTAAAATGAAAGAACAAGAACTTCAGAATTATCGTATATGCATGGTAAGTTTTTTTTTATTAAAGTCTTGTCGAGGGCCCACAAAAAGCTAGTTACGGCCCTGGTTAAAATATGATAACGTACCGGTTTATAATTTTTCTTAGATAAAGAATTGTGTACTGTAAGTAAAATAATAATAGAAATAAGTCCACTGGTACTAGTTTAAATTATATTAAATATAATAATGCATTAATATCGGATCAAGTTATTCATTTTAACCCGGCCTGTGCCCTTCGATTAAAAAAAATGTAATCTTATAATTATTATTATGAAAATTATAAAAATTTCGGATTTAAACTGTGCATAAACCATTTTGCATAGATAATGGTAAAAATAAAGATACGAATAAAACTAATTTAACATAAAATGAAAAAAATTATTATAAAGAACAATTTTAAGAGAACCATTTGAATTAAGTTTTTAGTAATAAAATATAAATATTCTAAATATTATAAAGAGGTATGAGGAATGGATTAAATTTAATTGGCAGCAATAATTATATTTTGCTAGTAAACTTACTATTAAAAGAATATACCTAATTTCCTGTGATATCAGAGAAAAATATATAGTAAATATCTCGCCACAAATCTATTAATCTCAATATGAAATAAATAATATAAGAAATACAAGTGCATAAATTAAAATATTGAAAAGTAGCAATAATACATATGTATGTATGTATGTATGTATATAATAACATATATCTAACAATAAGATTTTTTTAAATAATTTAGTTAAAACGCATTTTTGACAATATTTCAAAAACTTATTTAATATACCTTTTTTACCTCTAATAGTTCATAACGTCTTCTTTCAGCTTTTAAATATAAAGGTTTTTTAAAAGTAAATATATAAATAAGGCAATGCAAAACAATTGAGTGGTATATCCATAAACCAGCAAATATACCCCTGTGCAATAATATGTTACCTAACGCCATTGGTATTATAATAAAACCAAGCGCGTTTGCACAAATTAAAATATTGTTTACTGCCAATAATTTCAGTCTAAAATACTGATTTATTAAAACTTCTGATTGTATTAGTGTTAAAGATGATCCAAATCCTACATAAACATAAATATATGGATTTAAGTCCATAAAGAAATAAAAAACTTTATTATAATTATTACGGGTACAAAACTCTAAAATCTAAACTGCTAATGTATGAGTATTGATTAGCTTCAGAATTTGAAGCATGTTGTCATTCATTTTAAATCAAAATTTCAATTTATTTAATAAATGTGATAGCTCGCTTCAAATTCTAAACTTATCTACTTTAAGGTTTTTAAATTTAAATTTAGAAAGAGAAGTACATAATTGGAATAAAAGTTGATTATATTGCATCATGTTATTTGTTTATATTGCTATCAAAGGAAATTTTTACCTGATAAGGCACCAGCACATATGTATACGATAATTCCAAATGCATATTTCATTGCAGCCCATTGCATTACTAAACCAGCGCATACGAGAAAAATGCCACTTAATCCTACTAGGCGTGGCCATGTGCTTTCAGTAACAATACTTCTACTCCAAGGATCTATAAAAAATATATACATATATTTTAATTAAATTCATAAATTTGTTTTTTAATAAAAGATACATATGTATATACTCTTTAGCATATATGAACATACTAGTATTATTTCTGCGTGTTCACATATATTTTACTAAAAATTAATTGCTCAAAATTAAAGTAAAACAATTAATGCTTATTTTGTTTTTGTCTAAACGAAATATGTACATATGTTTGTATGAATGGTACAAAATTTATTATATTTGAGAAATGAAATTAGGAGAAATTTGCTATATTATTATTTAACATATAGCCTAGATTAATATTTCATATTATATGTAATATACAATAACTGATTTCATGCCGATTGTTTAATTATAAATATAAAAAAAAATGTCAAATATTGGAAAAATTCTATAAAGTTTGTTTTTACTTTTTATAGAAATTATTAATTAATCCTTTCTGAAAAGTATATGTCTTTCGTGAGAAACATTGTAAACCCCAAATTATTGCTGAGTTAAAATGTATATATATATATATATATATTATTTAAAAAGAAATAATAACAAATCTTTTTTTGAAATTGATTAAATAACTAATTAAAATCGATAAAAAATCTTTATGTCTTTCAAACGTAATTCAAAAATGATGAAATACAGTTTTTAGAAAAATTTAATATTACAAAATGTATGTAATAGTATTGTATAAAATCTGTTAAAATCGGTTTAAGGGATGACCCTACCCTGACAGGTCTAAAATAGAAAGATATTTTGGATTTTTTTTAATTGTTAAATAACAATCGAAGCATTTGGAGTTTTTACTATATTGTTGCGCGTATTTTTGAAGTAAAAATATTAAAATTTAGAGTTTTATAGAAAAATGAGAAAAAATTACACAGTAATCGTTAGAATATAAATGTATTGATATTTTTTTCGTAATTTCTAAAATAAATATTTTTTTCAGTCGAATAATAGAATTTATTCTTAAAAATTCATAAAAATATTTATTTAGATTTATTTAGAACTGAAAAGACCGGTCTTATATTTTCTAGATCAAAAAGTACTATTTTTGAATACAGCTCACATATTTCATATTTGTCATACCAGAAAACTTATGTTTACTGTATATTATATAAACATATTAAAAAATAATATTACAAAAAACCATCAAACGAACCAACTAAAAAAAAACATAACTCTACTTATTGCGAGAATTTAAACTTAAAATGCAGAATATACCAACTCTAATAACATAAATATCAGAATGGGAATGTCAAAGAACAGCAAATCGATACCTATTTACCTAGAAGCATATTTCAACAGACTTCTAATTTCGAAACAATAAATATATTACATTTTTCTACAGTCGCTATACAAAGTAGGCGTTTTGTGCCCTCTTTTGTGCGAGCAAAATAGTACTTTGCCGCTCTAGAGCGACAAACTAGAAAAAACGCTCACTGTCCAAATTTTTATAAAATGTTACTTGTTTACAATCTTGGAAATGTTTAGTCAAAAATTAATACCACTGTCGTTACCTACACATTTATTACCTTCACAAGTCAATCTGACATATAATTGCTCTGTTAGTATATTACATAACCAAACAAAATATGCCCTGCTAAGGAGTATANCACCAAAAACAAATTTCAAATATCTCTTAAAGTTTGTGGCGACTGTAGAAAAAATCTTGTGTGTATTTCGAGCGCAAATGGTAATTTCGAGAAAATGTCGCGCGGCAACAATCTCTCAATCGACAATGTCCCACTTTGCGCTCTTAATACACAAATAACTATTATTCATTAATTGAAAATCTAAACTAATCCCTTAATTCACAGATTTATTATTACATTTACTTATAAAATCTGGGGTACACCATTTGAAATAAAACATGTATCAGTTGATTAATTTGAACAAGGTATTTTTTTCTAAAATACTATAGTAATTAGTTCTGATTTTTAAGATTTACTTTTTAAGCTAGAAGATTTTATGCTTTTTACTTATGTTAATAATTTCTATTTAAAATATTTATAGTTTATTTTTCATTGGCTATTTTAACTAAAAATTGACAAAAATGTTAAATATAATTATTAAATTATTTTATATTTAAAAATGTTCATTTTCTGATAAACCATTTTTTTTATAAATTTGTTTTAGTAGGCTTGTAAAATAATATACAAAATTGTATTAACACCTGTATAATTAATTGATTTAAATGAAATTGGTTTGCATTTAAAGTTAATATGTATGACACAAATCGATATCAACAATCTGTATATAGATATCCGGACCGGAGTATCGAGTTTGAATATACATATAATAATTTATGCATTGATCTTTGGCGAGCAATTTCCAGGACGATTCGTCCCAGGACAGGATATTCAAAAAAAAAAAAACATAACACTAGTTGCATGTTTTCTGGGATGAGTATCCCAGGGCAACTTGCAAAACGAACTATATGTTGAGCGTGGGCTTATTTTGACTGCTGCAGACAGACATGAATAGTAGTGGGGATCCAAGCATTCTAGTTGCACGGTTTCCATGGTTATATCCCAGAGCATACCCCAGAACAAGTTGCCATGGTTATACAGGGTTTATAAATAAAACTATTTGAATGTACCTGTTGCAGCAGCTTATTTTAATATATTGCATTGAATAAAGAATGTCAGATTTAATTAAATTTTTTGAATCTTTCTGATACTATAACATTTTTATTAGTACTCTAATACTCTCAGAAATATTAATTTTTTAAAATTATTTTTATACAGTGTAATTTTAATAATTCCTGCTTTTATATATAGACTGGTGACTATTTAAAAAAAATCCACACAAGTATCAAAAAAATGCATTGTAAGTAGGGCCGTAACAACTAGCTTTTTGAGGGTCCTGTGCAAGACTTTCAAATTGTCTGCCCCCCTTTTAATAACACAAACAAAAAAAAATTATTATGCATATACGATAGTTCTAAAGCTCCTGTTCTTTCATTTTTTAAGTTTAGTAACAGTCGTAATAAATAAACACAAAATAATTATTCTTTCAATTGTTTTTACCCGTAATTCTAATTAATTTTATATTTATGCAATAACAATAGATAAAAATCATAAATTTATTTAAATTGCATATTTCTTGCTTTTTTTTCTCAAATTTATCTATTAAATCATTAAAAAAATAACAGATGAGTTTTTTTGAGATGCCTTTCTGGACCCCTTTTTGATCTGGGTCCTGGACAAGTGCCCCTGTTGCCCCTGTCTAGTTACGGTCAAGATTGTAAGTATGGATAAAAATTCGAAACAGAAGTTTTTTTTACTCCCATAACCCTGGAGTGGAGAAAAAGGTTAATCCCCATTTTTATTACAGAATTTGATAGGACATTAAAAATTTATTTAAAAGATGGTGCTTAAATCAATAAAATTAGCTTCTCGCAAAAAGTGCAGATAATCAAAAATTTGATAATTTTCACAATGGAGATAGAGAGCATCATATTTTACCGCCAGTATTAACGTTATTCAATATATGTTACGAGAAGATTGCACGATAGTATTTTATACATCATGTAACCGTAAAAAAAAGATAAATATTATATTCTATTCACTTTATCTTGCGTAAAAAGGATTAAAATTGCAGGAAACATTTAAAAACTGATTATTTCAAGGTCACATCGTTTGCCTCTTTTTGGAAAAAACATGTTTGCCCTTTAACAGTAGAACCTTAATTAATTAGAACGTTCCCATATGAATTTGCAAAATTAGGGCTTCACACGAGAGCGAGACTTTTCTCGTCTCGTCTCGTAAAAGCGAGACGAGACGAGACGAGATAGTTTTAAAAATATTTTAGGCGATACCGAGACCACATATGGTGAGATTCGAGTCTCGTTTCTGGTCTCGTTGCACTATTGTTCATAAAATTTCTACTAGAAACATAAAATCGTTACCACTCCAACAAGCATTTTCTTCTATTATATGAAGGGTCTGCTTTAGGTAACAATACGGTTAGTGAAATTTGGTGACCATCTGTAAAATATGTTGTATAATGATTTTGTCTTTTATAACATTTTCAAGCCAAAGTGAAAAAATAGTTTTAGGAGAATATAGATGTTAATTAAACAAACACATAAATATTTATTTAGTGTAAATGTATTTTGTATTATGAATAAGGGATTAAAAATGATTATATTAGAAATTCCCGAAATTAATAAAGGTGTTTCTTAAAATATACTTCTTATGAATAAACAAATAAATTTAAGGTCTATACTGTTTATACAATAAATATTTGATCATTTTGTAATTCCCTTTTATCTTTTAACCAGATTTTGCTTTTTTATATAAAAAAAGATAGCCATCAATGAGATGTTTATTTCTATTTCGTAAACAAGGGATTAAAATTGGTCCTCTATGAAATGTCCGCAATTANCTTATAATAACGATACAAGACGAGACGAGACAACTGGTAACGAGACGAGAATTAGACTGAAACGAGACCTATTTTTTTCACAATTAACGAGAGCGAGACGAGATTTTTGAAAGTCTCGCCCTATCTCGTCTCGTGTGAAGCTCTATGCAAAATTCAGTTGTTCAAAGCGGTTTTTACATTTAAGATTTAACGCCTCACTTCACAGATTGTTGTATCTCTTTTGAGGAAATTTAATTTCGTTGATTCAAGCGCCATCTGTAATAATTTTAAAATAAAGTCTTTAAATAAATTCTTAATTTTTGTCCTGTCAGAATCTGCAATAAAAAGAAAGGATTCTTATTTAAATCGACTCTTTTCCCGACTCTCTTAGTGGTGAGAGTAACAAAAAATTAACAGAATGGGATGACCTTCAAAAAGTCTTCAAACTTTTGTCTAGAATTTTTTTCCATATGATACATATTTTTCAAGATATTTCTGTAGATTCCTTAAAATAGGTCAATTTGTAGATATTGATTTTCGTACTTTTCAAAATAATTTCTAAATAATATAAATACATAATAAGTAAATAAAATAAGAATTCATATTTTTTATTTAATAGTAGATTTTTATATGTTTGTATGGTTTGCGCAGATTTAATACGTAAGAACGCTATTGCGCAGACCTACTACATTCAGTATATTATATAAATGTGACTTTCCAATATTGTGGTCCCAGATGCATTTGTGCATTGATTTCATTTAAGAACTAGCTGCACTGCTGACACAGTTGAAGCATCACCTGGGGTATCCAGTTGTCTCCTGTAGCTGATATATTCTTTGTGGTAAGAAGATATTGCATACATTATGTACTTTTCATAATTTAAATAATTATTTCAATTTGAATTTTATTCTTATAATTTAAATGATTATTTAAATTTTAATTATTTCTTAAATGCTATATATACTAGAAAATAGCCAGATAACCTTTGTAATTATGTAGTTATTCTTATCAAAATAAGCGTTTTGTTTATATAAATATTTCATGCAACAGTTCCTGTTATATAAAAGAAGTAAGTTACAGGGGCGGATTGAAACAATTATTTGTATTTAATCCAGAATTTTTGTTGATGAACATAACATTGTTTAATTTGTATAATGGTTAATATATTTACTGTAAAAAATATTTGATAATATCTTGAAGTTATATTTTCTAAATTAACAATTAAAAAAAAATACATTTTAAATTATTTTGTTTACAAAATATTATTTGCATAAGTTAATAGATGAATAAAATCCTTGAAACTTTTTAAATAAACATGTAAATAAAATAAAAATATTTTGTATTTAAAACAAGTATTTTCCTTTATTATTTTTTATGATTTGTACAAATTGAAATATAATTTTTTTTGACTTTTAGTATTTTTCGTAAAATTATTTTTTTGGAATTATTTATAAATTAAATTTTAATAAAATAATAGTTAAATATAATAATTCCTTGGAAAAGTAGTGTTAGTCATATCATTTATTTCTTGGATTGGCTAACTGAATATGTAGTTTTCATAATTAAATAAAATCTTCAAACAAAATAAAGAACTTTTATAAAAGCATAAAAATTGTCAGGATATTAAAAAAATTTTATGCTAAAGCTATGTAAAATTATGCAGAAAATGTAACAATACGAAATAATTTTTAAGTCACTATTTATCAAAAACTATAATTTCATTTATGTAATCTTAAAAAAATTACTAGCAATTCATGCCAGAATATACTATTAATAATTAAAGAAATGACCCTACATTTTAATATTATTTCGTATTAAAATAAAAAAAATATATTTTTTGTAAAAAATATTAAGATTAAAATTGCACATTTAACTTTCTAAGGAATGTCTTAATACGGCAATAATATTGAAGTACATACAACAATGCTATAGCTTTTTTAAGACCTACACCAGTGTAGACATAGACTATTGTTATTGGAAGTATATTATGATAACAAACCCCATTTTTCTATTTCTGTATGTTTGAGATAATTATGAACTAGTATTGTTCATTTATAAAAATTTATTAATTTTAATTATATAAATTTAAAACTATATTAGATTGAGATAAAATCTATATATGAACAAATTGAATTAAATTAATATATTTTTGAAGATTAAAGCACTTTTTAAATTACTTAATAATTACAATTAATTGGATGCATGTGTATTACACATTTAATAATTAAAATAAATTATTTTAATTTTAGAACAAACCGAGTGATATTAATTAATTAATAGTTGTTCATATTGAATTTAGAAATATATATTTACCTGTTAAAATTCCAAAAGCCACAAATAAAACTGTTGTTGGTAATAAACTAATATCCCATAATTTGAGTTCTTCTAAGTTAGTTGATTCTTCTAAATGAATATATAATATAAATATTCCATAACTGCATATTATACTTGGAATTAAGACCTACAATAATATAAACACAAAATATATTTAAAGTAAATAAGTACAAAAATAATTTTCAACAGACTGATAATATTTTTTTATAAACGAATAAATGAATCAATAAAATATTTAAATTGTTAACCGAAATGAATAAAATAAAATATTTACATCTACATCATTCAGAATAATACAGAGCTACTTTTGTTTTTGTAATAACCATTACAATTTATTAATTTTTATTACCCAATTTTAATTATATAGCATATAATTTAACCAATTTATATATTTTTTAACGATTATGGTAATATAAAAACAAAATATATGCCATATAATTAAAAATAAAATATATTTAATTTTCATAGAAAAAAGT